>JAAMXP010000110.1:0-16405 GCA_019693395.1 Ettlia oleoabundans
CCCCACCCCACCCCACACACACACAACGTGCTTTCCCCCCTGCAGGTCCAGGTGTGCGTGTTTGCCTTCGACTGCCTCTCCATCAACGGGCGCACGCTGCTGAGGGAGCCGCTCACCGCCAGGCGCGAGGCGCTGCTGTCGGCGCTGGAGCCGGAGCCTGGGCGCCTGGAGTTTGCAACCGCAAAGGTGCGTGGAGGCTCAGAATTTTCCATTCCACCCTTGTTGGGTTGAGGTGGTGGTGATAGTGTTGGCCCCAACCTCCTATGCGCCGCAGTGGGTTGAGCTGGTGGTACACGGTTTGCCTTATGTAACCCTTAAAAGCATAACAATAATAGGAGACTTAAGTGCTAGAAACAGAATCAAAGACTGCTGGTGCAGACCTCTCGTGACATTGAGGAGCTGACTCGCTTCCTGGATGAGTCTGTGGAGGCGGGCACAGAGGGCCTCATTGTCAAGACAGTGGACGGTACGGGAGGGGGGGGGGGAGATGTGGGTGCGGTCTGTGCTCCTGTGCGGGTGGCGGTTCCCTTGTGTTGCGGGGATGGCACTGGCTGTGCCTCAGTCGTTACCTCGCGCGTCTGCTGTGAGTCAGCAAGTCACAGCACAGCTTGCAGGTATCTGTCTATTTGTGACGGCCTGTGGATTAAGGGTTTACTGGTGTGCACACCCACAGGCTGTTTGCTGTCTTCCCCCTTTGCAGATTTCTATGAGCCCAGCAAGCGCAGCAGCCATTGGCTGAAGCTGAAGAAAGATTACCTGGAGGTGGGGCTGACGATCTATGGTGTGGGTGTGCCTGTATGTTGGGGTTGGAGCTGGGATATGGCGGGCAATACCTGGAGGTGGGGTTCCCGATCTGTGGTGTGGGTGTGCCTGTATGTTGCGGTGTGGGGTGTGATATGGCGGCTGCTAATTTTATTCGTGCCCAGTCTTCACACCGCTGCCGGTTTGCCGCATTGTTACAGGGTGAACGCCTCTCTTCGCTCTTTCCTCATTCCTTCTCGGCTCACACCCCTTGCTGTGTCATGTCCTGCCCGCTGTGCTGTGCTGTGGCGGCTGCAGGGGGTGGGAGACACGTTTGACCTGGTGCCCATCGGCGCCTGGTACGGCAAGGGCAAGCGCACAGGTGACCCCATGCTCCTGCTGTTGTGTGTGCTCCACTGTTCATCCCTTATTGCTGCCATGTGCACCCGCCTGTCCGCTTGAACAGCATGATTGCAGAATCGCTCACCGCTCCATACCACCCCACCTTCTCCCCGGGGTAACCCCTTGCTGCCACACCCTGCATCCAACCCTGAGTCCCAACAATCCACCTGCTCCAGGCACTAGCGCCTCACCCCGCTACACACACACGCACACGCGCATGCATGCACTTGCCTCTGCAGGCATGTTTGGCTCCTACCTGCTTGCCGCATATGACCCTGAGGCCGAGGAGTACCAGACCATCAGCAAGATTGGCACGGGGTTCAGGTGGGTGGGGCCCAGCTCGAGATGCACTGCATTCTCAGGGATACACAGTGCACGGGGCCACCAGTGTGGTGGATGCCGGCTTCACGTGGGTGTGTGAGGCAGAAATATGAAAGTTGTGCAAGCCGCGGCAGGAAGATGGGGCAGGATTGGTGTTTATGGTTTTTGAATGCCTGGCTATCTGTTCGTCTGCCTGCCCGGCTGCCTACGTTGCCCCCCCGCCGCCCCCGCGCTCCCGCCAAGTAAAAATACGAAACAAAATACCCTCCCCATTCATATGCAGCGAGGAGCTATTGAAACAGCTGGCAGAGCAGATGCAGGGCCTGGTGATCCCATCAGCCAAGAAGTACTACAGGTGCCGCCGTACCGCTGCATTGTGCTGATGCAATACGAATGCAGCCCTATGCAGTGCCTCTTGAGTGTAATGCTGCTGCAGGGTCCATTCCTACCACGGGGAGGTGGTGCTGCGTGGGCGCGCTTCAGCCGACCTCGTGCAACAAGGCTCTGCACCCTCCCACTCCACCTCTGTTGCGATTCAGTTGCACACCTGCACCCTCACCGTCGCCCACTTGGACCTGTATTGCCTGTACTATGTCGCCACACCCCCTGCTGCAGGTACGGTGAGACCCTGGTTCCTGATGTCTGGTTTGACACCAAGGTGGTGTGGGAGATCAAGGCCGCTGACCTGTCAATAAGGTGAGCGCAGGGTGGGCCGTAGTTTGACTTGTTGCACGCACTTGCCCTGTATTCTCCTGAGCAATGTTCGACAACACTTGTAATTGTACAGGGCAAGCTGTGCAAACTGCGAGTGGGTGAGATCGCATAGCTGCTTAGATGCCACCCATTCAGCAAGCGTGACACCCTGCATACCACGCCTCCGCCCTTGAATATCCTTCCTCCCCCTGCTTGTGCACGGCTCCCCCCTGTTCCCCTCGTGGCCTCTGCTGCAGCCCCGTGCACAAGGCTGCCATTGGGCAGGTGGACCCCGCCAGGGGCATCTCAATCAGGTGGGTGGCGCCTATGTTGAGGGCCAGGGTTTGTGCGGAGCCGGCTGGGAGGGTTGCTAGCATGCACCAACATCGCGCATCAGGTTGGTAGCTTTGACAGTGATCCGGCACCATGCGGCGTCATCTGATGGGCCACGCTGACATCAGCAGCAAAGCATGGATGCTTTGCATCTTTGGAGCAATTTTGACTGTGTATGTCTGTCTGCCTGATCCCCCAAGCATGCGCCACTGCTGCAGGTTCCCGCGCCTGGTGCGTGTGCGTGAGGACAAGGGCCCTGAGGACGCCACGTCAGCGGAGCAGGTGGCTGACATGTACCGCAAGCAGGCTGTCATGCAGCAGAAACAAAAGGCGGCAGCCACCGGGGACGAGGACTATTGAATTGTGGAGCCCTGCTGCCGAGGCTTCTAAACAAAGCAGAGGCTGGTTGGGCTGCGGTTGTCACCGCGGGTGCGAAGAACAACAGCTATGCACCTTGAGGATACCCTTTCGTGCAGCATTACAGTGACGGCAGAGTTGCAAAAGCTGAGGTGGTGTACAGCTATGTATAGTCAGTGAGATTGGAATCCTCAAAATAGAAATATAACATAGAATGTGTGCACCAATGGTTTGGAAGACAGGTGCAGGTGTTGAAACAATTGGTAGTGTTATAACTGTCACTCAGCCAGCCTTAAGATGCCAGGCCACGACACAAGCCTTTTGCTGCTGCCGCCAAGGGTTGCGTCAGTGGTTGGCCTAAGGTGCGCAGAGCGGGTGCAGATGACTCGGCCAGCGTAATATTAGTCTGCCTTGCCGCTGCTGCCTGCCGCTGCCAACGCCCCTCTGCATTCAACAAAGAAGGCTCCCAACAGCTATCGGGGAAGGGAGTGCAAGAGAAGCAGGGAAACATTCAACCTAATCGCCACACCCATGCCCACAAATTGCATGCGCAAGCATACACCAATGCCACCATATCACCGAGCATCAATTGATACAAACAAGGTCGACTCAACAACACACAACACGCCTGGCCTTGCTCGCACCGTGTGCTGTTTTGAAAGCTGAGTACCGAGTTCCAGATCAGCCCAGCAGCGTTGGCGTACACCACGCGGCCGCCAGGTGGCACAAACATGAAGTTGGCCACGTTGGCAAATGGCCAGAAGAGGCAGCCCGCCAGAAATGTGGGGGCAAACGCCTGCTGCATCTTGCTGGTGCACTGCAGGAGGAGGGGTGGGTCAAAACTGGGTAGCAGGAGCGGTAGGTATCCAAGCGGCAGGCTAGCGAATGTGGGGCAGCGAGGTAGCAGGGGTAACAGAAGAAAGTGGAGCTGTCTCTTCAGTGCCACCCGCACCAGCTGGACCAGCACTGAGTGCAAGTTGTGTAATTGTAACGTTCACGGGCAGCAAGCAGCACCTCCTGTGAGAGGGGTGACAGCAGAGCAGGCAACTGCTGCTGCCAGCTACCTGGCGAGGCGACAACCCTTCCAAGCAGCCCATGCAAAGGTAGAAAGCGGAGAGGTAGACGGGAAACACGGTGACCTGGCCCACCATGCTTTTCAGGGCCGCCTGCATTGGAACAAGCGGGAGGGCATGAAACCCCCATGGGTAAACTTCTCTAGTGGGGTGGAACACAACAACCGGGCAGGTAATCCAGGCAGCAGCAGGGCAGCAGAGCGCCATTGTAGACTAGTTCCGACGTTGTGAACCGTGCTAGGGAAAGCGTGTGTGGCAAGGACAGTAACTTATTGAGCAATAAAGAACTGCGTGCTTGCAAGCACCAGTTTACGTTGCGCACCCTCTGCAGGGTGGTGGCGGTGCCAAACCGTGCATCCAACCATCGGAAAGCATGGTAGAAGTAGGGGCCATGGAGGCCAACCCCTACGATGCCAAATCGCATTGTCTGCCTCCAGTTCACCCTGCACTGACACTCTCATGTGCGGCACAGTCACAGGGAGGCTCCCCTGCGAGAAAAAGGATGGGCGCTACGCGGCGGCGACAGCGCCGACGGCACTCCAGACGGACCTGACGTCTTTTCCGGCCGCTTTACACCTAATGGCCTGGCACAAAAGGTCCCCTGCCGCGTTGGAACAGCCGGACACGATGCAGGCCCGGATAACTGGATGTCGCAGCAGCATCTTTGCACAGCACTGTCGATGTGGCTTGTTTGTTTCAAGTGGTAACGCAAGGCGTCCATCCAAAGTAAAACAAACACCGACCTGACCAGTCCAGACCTGACCTCACAAGGCGCGGCTTTTTGGCACAGCCGCCAGCTGTCAATGGCGCCACATGCGGCCGCTTATGCTGGGATAGCATTTCAGCGGACAGTAAACAGCAAGCCTTTGATTCTTCTTGCTGCTGCTTCAGGTTTCAACTGATTGCAGTATATAACATGTTTAGATGAAAGCAGGAGGACCACTCACTGTGGTGCAGCAGGCGCGGTGAGCTTTGCCGCTTGAACGCAACTGACGGGCACAAGGGCCTGTCAAAACCATGAGTGAGGCAAATTCAGGCGAATCGACAAGCGAATCGATGAGTTATGCATCCATGAGCCAGCCCTGCATCTCCCTCACACAAACAACAAAAAAAACCCGTTTGAGCATGGCAGCTGCGGCTTGTGGTGGCGGAGCGGTAGCAGCTGGCAGCTAGCAGCCAAGGAGAGGGAGACTTGTTGCAGCACGCTAGTCCCAGCCGCCTACTATGCCCAAATACTTCGACTAGCAAACCAGACCCTACTGCAGCTCGCTGACCGGCTCACCTTGTGGCAGAGCATCATAGCACGCCGCCACAGCAGGCGGCAGCATGGCACAGCAGCGCGCCATGTAATGGAAGCAGCGTCGATACGACTCTTAGACGTATCCAATTATGCTTCCCGCTCCTATCAGAGCGGCCCTATCAGCGCTGGGGGGAGCAAGCACCACAGCCCGCAGCAACGCTGCCGTGCTCGAGCGACGAAAGGACTATGTGATAAGGTCATGACAGTGAGAGAGACAGCCATGTAGCAACCAGCAGGGACTCTGCAAGCATCAGCCGCTCACAAAGCCCTTGCCTCTCTGCCGCGCTGCCGCTTGGCGATGCAGACGAAAATTTTCTGTGCCAGTTAGCCTGAAGACAGTTGAGCGGGACTGGCAGCAGCAAGGCTTCCATTGCGGGTGCATGATAGATCCTCCAGGCGAGTGGCACACACTCAGCAAATCGTGGCGGGCAGGTGATTGGCAACATGAACGCATGCCACAGCAAGGCATGTGTTCCCGCTATGCTGTCTGATTTCAGCTAATCATCTGCCCTGCCATACTCCCCACACGTGCGTTTCCCCCAACGTTCACCCTTGCAGGACATGAGTGGAACAACTTCACTCATGAGGCCAACGAGCTAGTGACAGTAGCTGAGGGGCGCATGGTGAGGGCTGGGGGCGGCATCAGTTACTGCTTAACTTTGTGGCAGTTACGTGGGGTGCTGCTGCTACTGCTGTGGCGCAAATCATGCAACTGATGTTGCAAAGTTTCCAAAGGGGAAAGCTGTCCGCTGGTTACTGCTAAACACACTTCCCATCAAGCGGAGTCTCTCTCATTCCCAACACGGTGTGCAGCGATTTACGTTACTGGACGAAACATTTGACCTTAATCCAGGAGGTGAGCGCCTGCCAGGAGGGGGTGGGTGCTGATAATTGCTCCTTTCTTTGCTTTGGCAGCATTCCTGTGCATAACACCACTCTCCATTATACGGAAACTCTCGTCCAGGCATGCGTGGCCTGATAATTTTTAAACTTACCAGTGCGAATGTGCTGCAGATGAAATATTCATCCCCACCGGCGTGCCGCACAGCACCAAGAACATCGCGCAAGTACACAGCAAATGGTACTATGTGAGTGATGCCTGGGGTCATGCGGCTGCTGCATAGCAGCACAGTTAATTGTAGCCTGTGGAAAAGCAACGTGGACCACCTCAAACAGCAACTTGTTTCTTCAGCAGTATCCAACCGGCGCTCTGCCATCTGTTTCCACCCGAGCAACAGTTGGCGCACTGTTGTGGCGCCCTGCGATGCAAAAGATCCAAAGCTGTGCTGTTTGCTGCTTGGTGTGCAGGGCTATGATGGTGCCGCCAACTCATGGTTCTAGGCTGTGCCAATGCCAGTAGTTGCCAACAGAGTACATTTTTGCCAGAAACAGTGGCGGCAGCAGCGGTCTGTGCCTGCATGCATCCGCCACGATTCGCTTCCTTGTAGAAGTTACATGTTGTATACATGGTGAAGTATAAACTCGTAAAATGCTTGGCGGACATGGTCAGATACACACAGGACGCAAGCGTGGGCAACATGGCAACAAAGGAAGAGATCTGGCAGCACGATTTATAAACTGTGGAGAGCCATCTGCGGACATCTAAGTTATGTCATGTCGTAGACAGATCACTTCCAGAATGATGCAGTGATGATCACCAGCCAAGAATGACACACTGTGTATAGTATATGAAAGCGGTGGCACTGCCTGGTTCACGACGACTTTTTGTTGTCATGCACGGCAGCCGCCTGCTGGTTTCCTGCCTCCTCTTGCATGAGCTTCTTGGCAAACACCTGAGATGGGGTGGGGAGGCAAGAAAGCGTTTTACCGTCATGCTTGGTTTGTCAAACTTAACACCCAATCATGCGCAGCATATAAGAACGTACACAGCTATACGTTGATGTGCTGTCCCTCACCCTGAAGTAAAAGTTGGCTCCATTCCAGGTTGCCCACAGTAGAATTGAGCAGAGCACAATGGTGTGGGCCCAGTATGAGTCAAACCAAATCTTAGTGGGCAGCAAAGAAACCCAGCTGGCACAGGTGTGCAGCCTGCAAGCAGGTGCAATGTGGGGTGCAATGGGGGGTGTTGGTAGTTGCCATCAGCGCTTGGGCTGCAATGATTGGTGCATGCCTTAATTTTAAGGGTTGATAGGATGAGGGTGGTTTGGGCGGTGTTTGCAGCAGTATGTGAATAGCAAACTTTTGTGCAGCGTATGGGCTGATGTCAAAACCGCCCAGCCAGCAGCAACCCAAACGCAAACCGCGATGGCGTTCCATACGACGTAAAGACAACCCTCATAGCTGTGTGGCAAGACCCGTAAAACAGCACGTACCCTAGGTACAACAGTGGCTGCAGCGGCTGCGGCGCCGCCAGCACCAGCTTGGCCAGGGCGCTCTTGCGGGCTGTGGGGCGCATCACCATGGCCGTGAACCTGAGAGACACAGTGGGGGGCATAAGCTTTGCAGCGTGGTCTGCAGAATGCAGGAGAAGCAACTGCTACCACAGCCAGCACATTTCAGCTTGTGCACAAGCAGGATACATGTGCAAGCATAACTCGGCATGACTAAACAGGGAGGATTACGCTGGTGCACCACCTTGCCATTCACCAAGCACAAGACAGGGCAGAGGTGCAGGTGAGTAGGCGGAGGAAACAGCAGCGGCTCACATGTTTTGGTAGCCTCTCTGTTGGATGCGCTTGTTGAACAACACAAAGATCTGCAACACACAGGCATGGCAGCACCAAAAGTGTTGCGAGTCATAACCAACAGCTACCTCGACTTGATCTGTAAATGAAGGATTGAAAGGGAGTTGATGTCAACAGGCATCCCCCATGACTTTACCAGCCAGCAGAGCAACTCGAATGCCACCGTGGCAGCAGGCTTCCCATGCGACCGCACTCCCCAACCCCAAGAGAGGGGCAGGCAGCAAAAGGGGAAGAACATACAAGATGGGACGACCAGATCAGCACAGCGCAGCACAGCACAGCATGCCCAGCAGCCAGCCGCCCACCAGCAGATAGTACATAGCCACCCAGGCGATGTTGAGGGCTGCAGGCACCACCGCCATCTGCAGCCAGCTGGCGCTGTTCCAGGCTGCCAGCTCAGCGGGGGTCATGCCAGCTGTCCACTTGGCCTGGGGGTGCCACCGCATGCACCTGCAAGAGGCGGACAAACACAACCCACCAGCAGGGAACAGGCGTGAGTATTCCGATTCCATTCACAATAACCCCACCTGGCTGCCACTTCCGCTGCCCGTGCCCAACATGCTTCAATCATGCTGCGTGCAGGCAGGGCTCACTCACCATGCGCTGACTGCTGGTGAGGCATGCATCATGAGCGTCGTGATCTTGTCGCCGTCGTGGAACACCAGCGAGTTGCGCATGGCCACAATGCTCCACATCAACGGACCCGTCATCACGGCAAAACAAAACTGCGGGGGCCAGTGGGTGGATGAGTGCGTGAGAGGGGGCAAAAGCGGGGATGCGAGTGGCAGCCTGAGCCGGGACACATTGTTCAACGCCCCTCCCACCCACCCACCCACAACCACATCCACGACCCACACATATAATGCGCGTACACCATCCCATGTGAAGCAGGGTCAGAAGAGACTTGCATAAGACTGCAGGGGTGGTAGGGGGAACGACAGAACATTCCGCGCCCGCTCGCCAGGATGCTAGACGGCCGCTCACCTTGCGCAGGAAGGCGTTGTGTGGGGCGAAGAAGAGGTAATAGAAGGCCAGCAGGTTGGCGGCGTAGCAGAACTCAAACATCCTGCGGTACAGCGGCACCATTGCAGTATTTGCGGTACAACGGAGCAATTGCAGTATCGGACTAAATGAACGTCAAGGCACAGGGAGAGCTGCAGGGAGAGCCGCTGGCGCCGCAACTGTCCAGAAACAAGCCGCCCAACAAGTGAACTGCAGGGGAATGCTTGTGCATGTGCATGTGCCTCCACAGCGCAGTATGCTGGATGGCTGAGCAGCAACTGGCAGGGGGCAGGCATGCAATCTGAGGGGCTGACAGCTCACATGTAGTGCATGCCCTTCTTCTTATACACCAAGTACCCTGCGAGCGGCAGCGACAGGGCATGACAGCAATACAACCAACTCCGGTGGAACTCGCGCGCTTTCCGCACAGCCTGTTCCCAGCTGTCTTTTCCCACAAAAAGCACCTTGCAAGCAGCGGCAGCACCAAGGGCGAAGGTGGCAACGCGACGGCGCTCAGCAGTCGATAACAATACAACTTAGCAGCGCGGCGGCTGAGTCTCGCAATCATCTTTCCAGCTGATTGACTGGCTGTGCTGCTCACTCAATGAAAACAGCACGATGTCTTTGAGCAGCCAGAAGTAGAAATAGGTGGACGGCCAGCGCCCAATCCAAAAGGAAGTCAGCACCACATTCGCCACACCTAGCATCAGCAATGGGGGTGGGGTGAGGTGGTGGGTGGTGGTGGTGGTGGTGGGGGGCACAGAAGATTATAGTAGGAGGCAGCATTAGGTCACACAACTCGGGGATCTCGTAACGTCGTGCTGCCCAGCAAGGCAACAGCAACTTGCGTGAGGTATGAGATCGCCACCACCATCACCATCACCACAACCGCCACAGTTCCACAGCTGCGCCACCATCTCCACTCACACCCTGGGCCCGGCGTTGGAGGCCTATATTGTGCAGCGCCCTCACCAAACACGAAGGCCAGCTTGTCTTTGAGCATGATCTTCTGGGGGTTGATCAGGGAGCCCCCCATTTTGCGCAAGCCCGCCTCCGCCACCTCCGCCGCCACTTCCTCCCGCGCCTCCCTCGCCATTTCTGCTGCCTTGCTGAGGGGCTTGGTGTCCAGCTGCACATCAAATGCATTTAAAGTGGCGAAATGTTGGGTAACCAACGTTATGTGGGAGTAAGAGAGGTCTGGGTGGCGGGAATCGTGGACATCTGTCTCAGTGTAGTGCAGGGACATGCCTAGCTGCCATTATACCAGTTCTCAATACCAGGTGCCGGTCCATGCAATGCCCCACATCTTGATAGTACAGGCCTGCTCCCAACTGGCTTGTTACCGCAAGCCTGCTGTCTCACCTCTGGCTGCTGCTCATCATGCAGCGCCTCGTCCAGCAGCTCCATCTGGGCACCCGGGTCCAGCAGAAGGCCCATGTCCTCAGCCGCCGTCCCCGCAGCCTCCAGCATCGGCTCCAGCCGCTTCTGCATCTCCTCCTTCATGCTGTCAAACTGCTCGCGGAAAGTCGGCGCGCGGCTCAGCGTGCCTCGCAGGCTGGGCCCGCCAAGTGGCGGCGCGGCGGCGGCATCGCCAGTGTTCTGTGGGGCTGATGTCTCCTGTAGGGCACAGTAAAGTGTTCAGAGAGATCAGTTCTGGCACGCTCCTAATAATTGTAGTAGGGATCATGAATAGCAGCAACAAGGGGAGGTAAGGGAGCAAGAGGAAGTGTTGAGGGTGATGTCGACACTACCGCTGAACGGCAGACAGCAACAAGTGTGGGTGTTGTTGTTCCCGCACCGGTGCGACAGCGACGGCCCCAACAGGCTGCAAATCAAGCTACATGGCGTGGACGGTCTGCAGACTCCGTACCTCCATGTTTCGTCGTTTTCTCCGGACTGTTGTTTCCCGCACGTTAAGTCCTGGTGAATCTTATGAGATGAAACGCTGCGATCGCAGGGTACAAGCACCCGTAGCGGTTGTCAGGGTTCCGAAAAAAACCTCCACGGTCCGCACGCACCAGGAATGGAAGGTGCTGTGGTGCTGCTGCGAGTGTCATAGACTGCACTTTTGTAAGCACCTGCATCCTGCAGGGCATGGCAGGGTGCCAGGGAACTCTGCAGCGCTGGAACACAGCACGCGCAGCATTCGACTCGTTCTCGCCCATTCCACTGTGATCCACCATCACACATGCATCAGGTTGCCGTTTCAATTCATAACACAGGGTGGGTGCTGCCCTAGTCTGCTTTGCAGTCGGTCGATTGGCCGCTTGTAACGCCTCCTCACAGCTCCTAGAGGTTCCGCAGCTGCTGGTATAAAGCAGAATATAAATGCAAGCGCTGGTTGTTGGCCAGCAGGCGCCCTGCTCAGCAAGAGCCGCCGTTTCAAGGCGGCCCTATCGCGGTCCAGGCGGCAGGCAACTCAGCATTGATGCAGCTATCCAGCGGGGCTGGCGGCCCAGCTGCCGGCATGCCACCATAGGGTGCGCCGCCACAGAGCAAGCCCCACAACCCAGCACCAGCAGCACTGACGCACTGCCGCTTCCTGCGCTGAAGCGCAAGCAGTACTCTGTCGTGGCCCTCAGCAACCTGTGCGTGGACATCATGGTGCCAGTGGATCAATTGCCCCCAGCGGACACAGCTTCCCGCAAGCGCCTGTTGCAGCAGCTTACCGTGCAGCCGCCGCCAGTGGAGCAGTGGGAGGTTGGCGGTGAGTGTTCAGGGTAGTGCTCCAAATAATGCGATTTATTATGATCCATGGACCTAAATTTATATCCAACTGGTTGGCTCAATCAAAAGGTTTCATGCTTTCCATCACTGCACGTGTAGCACGCTTCTCGATCTTTTCCGCTCTGCTTACGGCAACTGCTATTAGTCCTGCAGGCAACACCAACTTTCTCATTGCGGCTGCTCGGCTGGGGCTGCGTACAGCTTGCATAGGCCACTTGGTGAGCTGAGCAATGGTGGGGACTTGCTGAAATCAGCGGCCGTGCGAGGCGCCTGCACCAGCGTGTGATGCTGTCGTGTGTCACCAGCAGAACTCACGAAGCCTCCTACCATCATGCTCATGTTCTTGCTTCCTGCAGGGCCAAGACATCTTCGGGCAGTACATGCAAGATACCCTACAGGTGGGGCCACGCGCACGCATGCGGGTGTTTGCTCGTTCACTGGCAGCCACGTGCCTCGTTGGCGCTCCCCCTTTTTGCAAGCAGCAGGCCAACGGCTGGCCATGCATCACATGCTGTGTTTTGGGTGAATGCAGACAGAACGTGTGCGTACGATAGAGCCAGTAGCAGCAGAGCAGCTGAGCCCAGAACTGGATCAGACGCTGCTGTGCTTTGTTCTGGTGGCGCCCGATGGCAAGCACGCATTCTGCAGGTGGGTTAGGCTTCTGTGCGGGCCAGCTGCTCCTGCAGCGTAGGGTGGTTGGTTTGAGCTTTTTAAATCCTCTGTGGTATGGCTAGCAAGTTTCTGGTGCCAACATGGCATGCGGCCCGCCTTGCCAGGGTGGTAGAACACAGGTGCTTGCACTTCCTGTCATGCCCCTCTGCCATCGTTGCTCTCCCTCCTCCTCTTCACCTTGCACACCCAGTCTGGCATGCTGTCCCCATGCAGCCGCTATGATTTTGGTCCCTGGCCGCTGCTGCCTTTCGTGCGGGAGCTGCCGGAGGGCGTGGGCCGTGTGCTGCAAAACACAGAGGCGCTTTTCATAAACGGATTTGTGTTTGACGAACTGCACACTGAGGCAGTGCTGCATGCCGCACGCACGGCGCAGGCGGCAGGAGCTGCTGTGTTTTTTGACCCTGGTGGGTGCTGATGACAGCGGGTGTGTGGCAGAGTCGGCCAGCCTCGCTTGGGGGCTGCACTGGGATTGCTTGGCAGCAATAGCAACCATAGCGGGAGCAGACAGCCAGCGCAATGGTGCAAAAGGAACTATCGCCGGCCCCTCTCTAGCCCTGCTGGCAGTTGCCACCTCGCTGCCTGCACCGTCAATTTTCTCTTTTTTCTAAGCTGTTCCCCGCTCTTTCCACCTTAGCCTGGGCTTACACTGCCCTGCAGGGCCCCGGTCCTGGACTTTCACTGAGGGCGAGCGCAAGGCTGCTCTTGAGGCGGTGCTTGATGTGGCAGACGTGGTGTGCATGACAGAGGATGAGGCGGAGGCAGTAACAGGGCTGGCTGGCGCAGAGCAGCAGGCACGGCACATCCTGGGCCGGCCAGGCGCCCGCACAGAGTGGTGTGTGATAAAGCGGGGAGCAGAGGGCGCGATCTTGGCCTCCAGAGCTGCCAGCGGAAAAGGAGATGCAGGCAGTAGTGCTCAGGTGTACCGTCAGCAGGCACTACGGGTGGATGTGCGGGACACTGGTGAGGCGTAGGGATGCGCATGTCGTGTCTGGGTGCTCTTATAGCAGCGCAGAGGGCTGCGGGCAGTCTCCAGTTTTGCAACCAGCCAGGGACGCCTCCATGCCTCCATGCCTCCATGGTGCTTGCAAGTTCATTGCACCAGGCCGCCTTTGGTGTCTGGAGTTGGTCGGTTTGGCCTGAGTGGCTATACAGCCTCTCCCGCCGTATCTTCCCTCACCCAGTAAGTTCACATGTGTCTCTGCCTTGTGCCTGTCCAACCGATGCTTGCAACCGCAGTGGGCTGTGGCGACAGCTTTGCGGCGGCGCTTGTGCTGGGCTACACGCGGCACCACAGCATACCAGCCGTAATGGCCCTAGCCAACGCGGTGGGTGCGGCAACAGCAATGGGGCAGGGAGCGGGGCGCAACGTGGCGAGAGCGGAGCAGGTGCATGCGCTGCTGTCTTCAGCAGTAGAGAGCTGTGTTGATGGGCGCCACCTGGATGCGCTGGACGTGCTGCACTCCTCGCTTTCCAGCGTGGACCTGGACTGAGCTGGCAGCCACCTGCTGACGTGGCAGGCAGCAGCCGTTGATATGGCGGCGGCACGGGTGACCTGGCACGGGCCACCTGCTACATGGAGTGAGCTGCCAGCCACAGCCACCGCTCTACACGTGGCAGCAGCGCTGGTGTGGTATCGCCATATGCCTGAACGTCAGTAGGAATTGCCTGGATCGAACTTTACACACGTTCGTCAACCACTCTTGACCTGCTATCACTGTCTGACCAACAACACAATCAATATCTGACCTTTACCCTTTTGGCCGTTTTGCTTTACCCTCCTGGCCGGCTTCTAGCTATATCTGGCCTACTTCTATGATTTAAGCGGCGTGTTTTGCCATGTTCCTCTTGTGACCTGTTTCCCACTTGCTCTGCCATGCACGATGTATGTATTGCTATCCCTTTTTGATAGGCCTATAAGTTACATATGTCAATTATAACCTTGTGCCTATATGGTGCACTCTTCAAATTGTGTCGCTGGAGCAAAAGCGCCGAGAGATTGAGGAATATGGGTAACACAAACAGGAGATGGGAACAGGCAATCATTGCATTTCTGAGATGCAGTGAGGTGAAATGCTCCGTGAATCTGCATCATCAGGGTCTTCCTGTGCTAGCTGGCTGCTCATTATGCTGCTGGTTCTTGCAATGCCTACAAGCTGTCAGTTGCTACAGCTGAGTCAAGCTTGTTGTACCACAGCGCCAAAACGGCCCATGCTGCTCAGCTTTCTGGGGTCTGCCGCTTAGGCGCTGTTGACTGAGTCGCTGGTGGTGATGTTGAAGAAGGAGCCCGCCATCTTGAAGCGGTTTGCAGAGGAGAAGGTGATGGCCTGGGGGCAGCAAGGCAGGCAGGACAGCAGCAGTGATAAGCGCCATGGATTGATGGGACGCTGGCATGGCGGTTGAACGGCCTGGCGGCTGTGCTGTCGACCGTCCAAACACAGCTGCCGGCCATTGCAGCTGCCCCTTCCCCTTTCAGCTAGCCCCAACTGCCACATCAGCACCCACCTGGAAGAGCGAGGGCTTGTCGCATTGCTCCAGCAGGATGATGTCTTTGTCGGGGTAATACACAGGGCAGAAGATGGCAATCAGCTCCAGGCATAGCCTGGAAACAAGATCGTGGATTTGGGAGAGGAAGTGAGAGGTAGGTGAGCGGGTACAGGCATTTCGGTGTGCCAACTTGCGACTTGCTTTGCACCGACTTGATTGATGAGCATGAGCGATGAGCACAAGTACTGTCCTCCCTCCCCCAGCAATTCCCCCCACCAACTTGGTAAAGTGCGTCCCACCACCCGTCCCCATGCATGTGCTGATGCGCGGATTGGGGGGTCAAGGTCTTGAACTCTGCCACAGCCCAGCGCTCATGTAAGCGGCACGCCGACAGTATACCCGAGGAAAGGAACAGGCCGTCTGAAGCCCTTAGGTGCAATAATATAGTACAGCCTAATGCAGCACAGCACAGGATGCCGCAGCATAGAGGACCAGCGCAGCGCAATACTGCGCAGCATAGCGAAGCACAGCATGGCTGCTGACTCGCCTTGATCCACCAATGAGCAGCATGAACATGATGAAGAGGGTGAGCTTCAGGGGGGCGCTGGTGTAGGCCTTGTTCCATTCAAATTCGTGGAACTTGCCCTCGATGCCCATCCCCACAAACTCGGAGATTAGCACAGTGGCCGCCTGCAGCATACAGGCGGCAGGGAAGTGAGCAAGCAGCATATTAGCATCAGATTGCGGGGCAGCCAAGCTGGCTNNGGGTCCAAGTGACAGCCCCTTTTGCACTGAGTGGCAGAATGTCCTGTCAGCGGGGCGGTAGAGTTGTAACCGGTGCCTGAGGTGGTACCAGCACCTTGGGTTAGAGCTGCAAGTTGATGCCCTCACGCATGTTGTTGTTCGGCTTTCCAACGCTTATAAACATGCACACGCCATGCTGCAAGGTTGCTTGCATGTATTAACAGGCGTGCACGTGCCGGCAAGTTGTCGGCCTGTGCAACACCTTGCCTGCATGGCAGCGCTGATCCAGATGCCCTTGTGGTCTGGGGGCACGCCTGATAACGTGGACACCCCTCCCAGGGAAAGGATTGATGAGGCGCAGAATATGCTCATCAGCTCCATCATCAGCTGCATGAACACCTCCGACATGCGCCGCTCGTCTTGGTCCTGCATGACGTGGCACAACAGGCACAACAGGTTGTATGGACCACAGCAGGCACAGCAGATTGTACTGACCACAGCATGCACATCATGCATCTCAGGGTGCATTTTGAACAGTGGCATGGCAAACAGCGCAGAACAGTGCAGGGTGGTTAGATGCAAAGGTCGGGCAATAAGGCCAGGCTGGCAGGGCACCAGCCATTGCGATCAGGTAGGGGTAAGGGAGGTGCATGGGCACCCCAATGAGCACTAGTGTTAAATGTGGGCAGCAACGGCTGGTACAGATCTTGTACGGTGGATGACTGACGGCTGTATTTTTGCTTGGGCTCGACTTAACGACAGCCACACGCACCAGCCGTCCCTAAGCCAAGCTTAAAGTAATGCGGCAGCCACACACACACACACACACACACACACACACACACACACAC
>JAAMXP010000110.1:16417-30792 GCA_019693395.1 Ettlia oleoabundans
TTTTGGCCGCACCCACCCGAGTTGCTACCCATGTGTCCCTTGCGCGCTCGCCATACAGAATCTTGAGGAGAAGGTTGTCAGAGCCTCTGTCCTCAAGGCGGAAAGCCAGCTCCACAAACGCAAACAGAAGGTTGACCAGCACCACGCTGCCCATGCCCTCCATCTGCACGCCGCATGGCACAGCGTGCCATCATGGTCTTAGATCTAGCTCTGCTGATGCAGACATCTCTAGGGCGAGTGACCGCAGCTTATATATCGCCACAGTGGCGTACAGCCGGCATGCACGCAGCCGCTACACACTGCGTGCATGTTGGTTTGATTTAGCGGCACTAGCGGTGCATGGCAGTCCACTGACGTAAGGTTGGTGGGGCAGGAGGGCCTACCTGGAGCAGAAGGAAGCGTCCATACAGTGAGGAGTAGATGAGGGGCCAGGCGAGGCAGACGGAGGTGCGTAGTTCTCGGATGTAACCTGCAGGTGCAGTAGGATATCAAGATGGTGTCTCAATCTGCTGCTGCGTGGCCTAAGCACAAGTGAGCTAAGCTGTGAATGGAAACGTTATGCCATTACAAGGGAAGCCGCAAGTTTCAGCCTCTGCCTGCACACTCCAGCTCAGCTTCCTGGCCACCTCAGCGTCCAAAGTGGCGGCACATCCCACAGAGGGCATGGCTGCGTGCCCAGGCTTGGAAAGGCAGAAGGTACGGTGGCGCCAGCGGGCAGCGCAGACGAAGGCCTGCCCATAACTCACCGCAATGGCGCAGGAAGAACCTGAAGCCCATCATGAGGATGCCCCACAGGGCGGGGTGCACTATCAGGCGAAGGAAGGTGAGGGCTGCACCGCCCATGGCCTCCTCTGATCGCGCAGTGATCGCCCTGCATAGAATGGCGGGCGCAGCAGGGCCCATCATGGCACAGGATGCGATTGCAACAGTGTGGCGCTGTTCTCGTGCCGGCGACATGGACCCTGATGCTGCGATGAGGCTGGCATTTGCTGCGTGCCGTGCAAGGCAGTATGTGACATGGGCATCATTAGGCTGTGCGGTGGGCAACCCAGCCAGGGTCACAGGCTGTTGGGCGCTGGCACTGGTCAACGCATCAACGGCTCGCACAGCATGCACTGCACTACTTGCGCAGTGCAACGCAGCGCAGCGCAGAGCTTCGCAGCGCAGAACAGCACAGCACAGCACATCACGCACATTGGGATGAGGAAGAGGTAGATGTTGGATATGAGGGAGCTGAGCATCAGCAGGTTGATCCACCGCAACTTCATCAGCGGGTTGGCGGTGTAGCGGGCAGAGGCGTTTGCTGTAGCAAATGTGTTCAACCCGCTGGAAATGCCTGCACAGCATAGCACAGCACAGCAGCCTTGGTGACGGTTTGAATGTGGAAAAGGAGCATCATGTAGTATCGCGCAAGCGCCAGCTGATCCCAGGGCGAGCAGGCCATGAGCGAGTGCTGTGTGCTACCAAGATGAAGCACTGCCTTGTTGCAGGCGTCGGGGGCAGGGGGGCAGCGAGGGTGTCCTTTGGGCTGCAACGACAGCTTACCCACTCCCAACACGATGCCCATGTGCATCATTGACAGGCCGAAGCGGGGGCCCGCAACCGGCACGATGCACATGCACAGGAGGATTATGAAGCACGCGAATATGCGCTCTCGCTTTCTAAAGGCAGGGCCTGTGGGTATGGGGGCAGGGGCCAGGCATGCAGGCAGGCTCAGATGGGAGTGATGCTGCCAAGCTGATTGAATACGGCTGCAGGCATACGACTGCAAGCATACGACTGCAAGCAGGATGGGCATGTTGCAAGCTACATCTTGCTCCTTATAAGGTAGCAGTCCTAGTTCTGACGGTGAGCCAATGGCCCAACCATTTACTGTGCCCTCCTGGCTGAGTGCGGTGCTGTCGTGCAGTGTGTTTCCCGATGGAATGCCGTACTTTGCTGCTACCACGCTGTCCAATGCTGTGCTGTGCTGCGCTATGCTGTGCTGTGTTTTTGCTGTGTTGGCAGTCCCCAACTCTCACCGAACAAGACGTAGGTGAGGTACACTGCAAATCCCGCCATCCACCCCTCCTGGATGGTCCAGAAGAAAACCATGAAGGCCTTTGAGCGCCAGCCCATGCTGAGAGCGCCCTGCTTGGACGGCGCGATGTATACACAGTCTGTCAACCCAAAGGTGGCGCCCTGGAGGGAGATAGCAGCGGAACAAGGGCACCTGAGCTGTGGCACTAAATGCTAACGTGTGTGGCCGGCCAGGTGAAGCGATATGTAGCGGGGTCTGCCACTGTGACCGGTGCTGTCTGTTTCATACCGTGATACCGTGAACTGCGGTGCAACCCAGCCGCACCAGCTCTCCTGCTGTTGCCGCAAGCAGAAGGCATGTTTCATAAGATACTGTTTACACTCACCGAGTACTCCTTTGCGACTGTGTTGCAAATGAGGTTGGGGATGGACCAGGAGAAGGCGGCATAGAGGCCGCACATGAGAAGTGCGACGCCAAGAACGGGGCCCAGCATGCGGAAGTAAAACCTGCAGAGCTCCATGGTGCCCCTGCGTGCATCGTTCTTGACCTTGTCCTGCAGCCAGGCCTTGTGCTCCTCATCCGTCATTGCCAAGGCTCGCTCCACCTCCAAAGCGGTGCGCGTCTTGCCGCTGGCCTGGCGCCTGAATGAGCGCTGTGACTGCATGGAGCGCAAGCTGGGCGCCTTGTCCACGCTGCGCTCGCTGGTTTCGTCGGCATCGGGATGAATGCGCCCGCTGCGAAGCCTGCTGAAGGACATGGCTGCCGCTTCTGCTTCGGCAAGCTGACCGACGCAACAGTCAAGCGAGGCAGCTGCTGCCTTTCTTGAAGGATTAATCCGGCAGCAGAGGAATGTTCCACTGGCCGCGACACTCCCAATTGCACAGGGTTTGCCAGGCGCCGTCAACCTGCACGCAGCAGGCGGCAGCAGGCGCCGCATTCAGCGCTCTGATTTGCACGCAGTTTCGCCCTGCGCACCACCTCTGAGAAGATAGATGAACGTCCTGCGGGTGTGAAAGTTGCACGCATTGATCACACTCCGCGCCGAGGTCTTCCTAGTCCTGCAGCAGAAGGCCGCGGTTGCTTCTGTTGTTATATATTTATTAGTTGGACTCGCCAACAGCTTGCAGGACACGCCAGGTGCGAGTGGCGCGATGCTACTAATTGCAGGGGCGGGGCGAGCAGGCGCCGCCCACTCTAGTCCAGGCGACAGCCCAGGGGTGGCTATGCTGCTGCCACACATGCAATAGTCTGCTTGTGTAGGCACTGCAGACTGAGTTTCTATGTGTCTCTGCTGCAATGTAATGATCAGGCACGCATGACCCTATGGTCAAGCTGTTCCGAGCGGAGCTTACCTCCACAGGGCGGCCCGTGCTGCTGCATGGAGAGGTTGAGCGCGGCATGCTTGACAAGGTGCAGCAGGAGGCTGGCATGAGAGGCATGGTTTTGCTGCTAAAGGGGAGAAACAGGGCAGTTTATGATGGAATCGGAGATATGAGGGGATCGGGGCATAGCATAGCCTGGTTTGGCGGTGCACTGTGCTGCGTACGTTTGCCGCCCCGCCCCTGCATGCAGCAACTTTTGCGGCCACCATCAAGACCGCCCCACTGGCTCTTGTGACGCAGGTGAACCTGGTGTTTTACGGCATCGGCGGTGTGGAGGAGCGGCCTGCAGAGGAATACAAGGTAGGTGGCCCATGGCCTTGGCATGCACCTTGGCTGGCAACGTGGTCCACTCTTGATGAACTTTGCTGCCTGGCGTGCAGCCTACCGTTTGCCGAATTTTGCTCTGTTTGACTTCCACCCTTGCACTTCACGTTTCAACCCTGTTAAGGATTGGTTTCCTGCCTGCCTCACCCACACACTCCTCATGCCTGCGTCACCCACACACTCCTGCACAGGATGGCTATGTCGTCCTCACCAACTACCGACTCATCTGGCTCAACAGCGAGGCTGCCGCCAGCTCTGAAGAAGGAGAGGGAGGGGGCGTGCCCTGCCACCTGCCGCTGCCCGCTGTGTCCGCTGCGGAGCACAAGGGAGGCCGGCTGATTACGAATGCACGTCTGAAGCTGATGGTTCGGGTGGATGCAGCCAGCTACCCCACACAAGGTCTGCCAGCCTGCTGCGTGGGGGATAACAGCCGCACGGCGCTGCCGCAAACCCAGCATGCCCTTCTGTGTTGCTGCTTTCAATCGACCCTGCAGCGCCGTTCTGTCCTTGCATGACCTGCTCTTTGATTGCAAGGCGGCACCCCTGCTGTGCGCTGCCTAAGAGCGCTGCCTCTTCTTGCCACCTTTTTATTTGTGCCTGCAGATTCCCGAAGCATGGCCTGCATGGCCCCCCTCAAGCTGGTCTGCAAAGGGCCCAGCCCCGACACCCTGCACAGCCAGCTAAACCGTGCACTACAGGGCCAGGCGTGGGCCAGCGCTCCAACCGGCCTCCTGCAGCAGCTGTACCCCGCTCCGCTGCTGTCGGCGACAAGCGGCGGCGCCACGCCGGGGCGAGTGGGGCCCAGCCCGCTTGGCGAGGGGCTGCGCCGGACAAGCGCAGCAGCGGCATCCGGGGCAGGAGGGTCGGCAGCAGATGGCGGCGGGTTCCAGCCGGACTGGGCCGTAGTGCAGGGGCTGTGTGCGGCGAGTTTCACCAAGTTGCAGGCGGTGAATGCTGTTGTGGCGACGCGAAATGCAGGTGGATCGAGCGTTTGCGGCTGGCTGGTTGCGTCTTAAATGATGTATGTGGAACGCTCCGTTGCCGTGGGGAAATCTTCAGCGCGCTGGCTGACAATGCATTCCATTTTGGTTGTCAACATTCGCCTGCCTGCAAGCCTGCTTGCTGCCTTCCTTGCTTGCCTGCTTACATGCTACTCTGTTGCTGTTGCTGTGGTGCTGGTAAATCTGCACGCAGGCGTGCAGCAGGCAGTTGAGTGGATATTAGACAACCAAGGTTCCCCCGCCTTGGACCACCCTAGCCCATACCTTGTGGAACAAAGCGGCGGCAGCGGCAGCTCAAGGGTAGGCGGCAGCGTGTGGATGGGACCCAGCAGCGATAGCACGGTGCCCGCTTATGGCAGCATCTTCAGCTCGGCTGCCCAGCCCACCCATGCAGCTGGCACCAGTTTCACCAACCCGCTGCTGGCGGGCCAACAGGGCAGCAGCGGTTGGGATTTGCTCGGCACACAACAGAGCGGCGGCAGCGGTATCGGCAGTGGTTGGGAAATACTCAATCACCCAGGTGCCAGCAGCACCTTGAGCGGCAGCCTGCCTGGCAGCGGCAGTCTAGCTGCCGCCGGCATGGGCAGCGGCAGCGGCAGCTTATATGGTAGTGGTCCAATGGCAGCCACATCTGCAGGCTTGCCGATGCGTATGACGCCTGCCAGCGGGGCGGGGGTGTCGCTCATCCTGAAAAGGGAGGAGCAGAAGGCGGCGGCCACAGAGACGTGAGGCAGGGCACAGCCGGCAGCGCGGGCCACTGCCGTCGTGCCTGCCTTTGTCCGTTTGCTGGTGCTGGAGGAAACCTGGTTTCTTTTCCCGCCTGCCTGCCTCCCTGTCTGCATGGTCGCACGCATGCCACAACCTCCCTGCCTGCCTGTCCTGTGCCTGTCTGAACCCTTGGCTCATGCCCTCTTTGCCAGTCATTCGGCCGCTGCAGCGGTTGCTCAACCGCTCGCCTATGTTCACCTACTGCCTGACATTCCACCTGCCTTCTTCCCATTTCACTCTCCACAGCGCAACTCCTTTACATGTTGCCGCTCAATATTACAAAATGCACCTACCAGCCACCCGGCCTGCAGAGCCATGGACGCCGCTTTCCGTGACCTCGACCAGCTGATGCGCAAGGCGGGGGAGATGGTGCAGCTGGCGCAGTACTTCAAGGAGAGGGTGGCGGTACGCAAGGATGGTGAGCGTACGTGGATGCATGAATATGTGTTGCGTCTGCATCCGATCTGTGAGCAGGTGTCTGATGCGCTGGCATGGAGGAAAGGGTGCGAGTTGTGTGGTTGGCTGTGTGGTTGGCTGTGTGGTTGGCTTTGGGAAGGGAAGACTGATTGACCCCGAGCGTTGGGGTTAGCGGGAGGATATGTGGCAATCTGGCTATGTTTGGCAGGGGTTGAGAAAGCACCCATGGCAGATCGGACTGGGCTAACTCCCAGGTTCTCCACCACTAAAGTTGACACATAATGGCGCGAGCGGACCCATACCAATCAGCCGCACCTGCACACTTCATCCGCACACTGTATGCACCCCTTTGTTAGCAGGCGCTGGGGCTGAGGGTGGAGAGGAGGAGCTGGATGCGGAGACCGCATTGGACCTGCTCAACTTGGGCATAGTCAGCCCCGTGACAAGGGAGACAGCGGGGTCGCTCTACCACCAGGAACTGTCGCGCCAGGTGGGGCGGCTGGTTTGCGCCACGCCTCCTGCATCTACCTGAACCTTGCTTAGTTTTCAGTGCCTTTGTATGCGCTTTTACCCCTGCGTGGCAATCTCCCTGCAACCAGCTTGCCCGCCAAACACTGGCCCTTGCTTCAACATTGCCTAGATCGTCTTGAAGTCAAGCACATGCCATCGGCCCACACAGTGATGTGCCATACCCCTGTTCATCCACTTACACCCATTTCTTGCCGACATTTGAAAAAATCTGGCTCCTGGGCAGCACCACTGCAATTAATACCACCCGTTGCCTGCGCCTGCAGCTTGCCGACTTCCTGCGTGTTCCCATGGATCGAGCTAGCGGCATGATGCCCCTGCCAGATGTGTACTGCCTGTACAACAGGGCCCGCGGTACCGAGCTCATCTCGCCTGATGACCTACTCACCGCAATCAAGCTCTTCCCAAAGGTGGGTGGGTGGGTGGGTGGTGGGTGGTGGGTGGTGGACTGCCTGCCTGCCTGCCTGCAGGCATGCATGCATGCATGCACACAGGCATGCTTGCTTACCCTCTCTTCCCACTCTCACCGCCCGCCCTTCTGCCCCTCCGCCCTCCCTCCTCCCAGATACACGCTCCCTACACCCTGCGTGAGTTTGCGTCAGGAGTGAAGGTGGTGCAGGCAGCCAGCCACAGCGACGAAGCCGTCTGTCGCCGCCTGGCAGCCATGGTGCAACCTCAGCCGCTGCCACAGACAGACGCAGGCACTGCAGGGGCAAGCGCTGCTGCTGCTGCTGACTCAACAGATGGAGCCACTGTGTCAACGGTTGATGGGCACTCTGAATCTACAGAGTTGGGCACTGCCAGCTCATCAGCTGCCGTTGCGGAGGTAGAAAGTGCCCTGGTGGCCACGCTGGGCCCCTCCATCACCCGCACCGAGGTGGCAGTAGCCCTGGGAGTGCCGGTGCCAGTAGCGGGGGAGCACCTGCACATGGCAGAGGCTCGCGGCGTGCTGTGCAGGGACGATGGTCCAGAGGGGCTGCGCTTCTTCAGAAACTTCTTCCCAGATGCAGCAGCAACCGCCGCCGTGGGCAGCTGATGGACTGCTCCGCCGGGTGAAGGAGTGAATGGGCCTTCAACCTGTTCTTTCTGGTCAAGTTGTAACTGTGTACCACCATTTGACAAGGAAACGGTTTTGCATCCCTTACATGCACATGCGTCTCACACAGATTTTGGCAAAGCATGCACGGAGCTTGCTACCTCCTATCGTGGCTGCCACCCTCCTCCTCCGCCCCTTGCTGCTCCCCCAGCATGGCAGCCCCACGCACTCGCTCCCCCATGCCCAACAGGCTGTCCTTGATGCACAGCAACTCGTGGACCAAGTCATCTAGGCTGCACTCGTAGTCAAAGGCCTCGGAGCCTCCAGGGGACAGCCTGCAGGGCACCAGGAAGGGCAATGGACCAAAGGTTAGCAGGGAGACGGGCAGGCACAGGCACCACTATGCTCAGGGTCATTTCGTGCGTGCAAAGGGCATGCTGCCTTAATCACGTTTTGAAAAGTTTAAGGGCGACTGGCTCAATTGTGCAAGTCAATCTGACTACCAAGGGAACTGGATTGGGCAGCTTTAATTAACGTGGTCCTCCCATGCTATGTGCACACGTCGGCACATGCACACCCACCTGGCGTGCTTTGCCAGAACCGCGTCCCGCCGCTCGTCGTCAGGCAGTCGCTGCAGCAGGCTCATCTGCGTCAGCCGCCGCTCCACCGCCGCAATGCGCTTGCGCAGCTGGCTCACGTCGCTGGCCCAGCCCTCCATCTCTTGCGCACGGCGCAGCTGCAGCTCTCGGGCACGAGCTGTGGCCCGCGCCGCGTGCCGCTCCGCTTCTGTCGCACGCACCTCCAGTTGTGATTGTAGTAGCTTGTGCACAGTCTCCAGCTTTAGGAGCTCCTCACTGCGCTGCGCCAGCTGCTCCTGGAGCACCTGCAGGTGAAAAGGCAGCTAAGAAAGTTCAACGCTGCATGCACAATTAAGTCATGCTGCACTCTCAAACTCAGGCCTAGAACCACTGCTACTGGATCACCACCAACAAATGAAACGTGCAGGCCTGCCAACAACAGTCCAATGGATGGGGTGTTGAAAATCTGCCTCTACTTAGCCATGCTCTTTATAGTTGCAACCAGCACCCACCTGCTGAGCAGCCCGGCTGTCGGCCTCCAGCTCCTGCCGCTGCTGTGCCAGCTGCGCAGCTGCATCAGCCTCTACACGCTCCAACGCCTCTGCAGAAGCCCTCTGATCCGCCGCTACCGCCGCTTTGGCCATTGCTGCCTGCTCCTCTGCAGCATCCCGCTGCTGGCGGGTTAGGATGTAGTCCCGTGTGGTGCGACGCAGTGCCTCCTCGGCTCCCCGCAGCTTCTCTGCAAGCTCCTCTGCTGCGGCGCTGAGAGCGGCGGCGGTGGCTGCAGCATCGTGTTCACGGATTGCCCGGTCCTCCTGCAGCGCTGCCACCCGCTCAGCCGCAAAGTGCTTCTGTTCGGCCAGTTGGGCTTGCAGCGCTTCACAGCGCAGTGACAGAGCCTCTCCCTGAGCCGTGGGCAGGTAGACAGTGCGCAGAATGCGCTCAGGGGCAGGCCCGCCTGCCGGCGGCACGCCGCTTGCCCGGCCTGCGCTTGTGTCACCGACGCTGCTGGCGGCGGCGCCACTGGAACCCCTGGGGCCACGCCGGGGGCTCCGGCTGCCGCTCCTGCTGCCGTTGCGGGGAAAGACAGCATTGACGTGCGGCCCATTCTCGCTTCCATACACAATCATTTGCTCCACTGGGCAGGTCAACGATAGCAGCTGCTTGATGCGAGCACGATCTTCCACCTCTGCAGCAGGACGGGTAGCACAGGGACAGAGCAGCTGGCATTGAAGTCAGTAATGTCCCAGTTTAGTGCAAGAAGCTTGCCGGCGGTCAATTTTAACAAAACCCTGGAGTCAATGCTGGTTTAATTGAGGCGGGGCGAGCACCTTGCAGTCGCAGGGAGTCGTTCTCTGCCTGCAGCGCCAGCAGCCGCTCCCGTTCTTCAAACAAGTAGGTGTGGGCATCGCTGAGGGCCTGGAGAGGAAAAGTTCCAATGCACTTGCAAGTCTTTGGTAAAAGAACGTTTGATTAGCACTAAAGGCTGCGAGCTAAAGAGGAGGAGTAGCAAGTTCCATTGGGTGCTACGGCGTTGTGGGTGCGGATGTTACAACTGCAGCTCTTCTGTACTGATCCAACCTTCTGTAGCTCCCGTACTTCCTCAGTGCGCTTGCGATTTTCGGCCTGCAGCTTGTACATTTCTGCCGGTGTGGGGCCATTGCAGGCCTCAACGCGCTGCAGCAATTCCTGGCGCTCCGCTTCCGCCATAGCTGCAGGCCGGGGCGGCGGAAATGGGAGGGAGCGGCAGTTGTCGCTGGTTGCGGGTTCGGTTTGCGCTGAGCGACTCGCGCTATTATAGGGCAATTGTCCGCTTACCTACTCGGTGTTTGTAATGCTTCAGGAGGCTGTCGGCTTCACTGGCGTCCCCCATGTTGCAGCACTCAGCTCTGCGGATAGGCACTGACCGCAAAACATAAACTATATGTGGCGGCCGAGCGCCAAAAGGACTGAACGACAGCCTACGAAACTGCAGGCCCAGTGATGTGCAGTCAACCTGGCACTTTTCTTTCGCACCCTTCCTCGACCCAACACCATTGCGTCTCTCTGAATTCCCTGCACTTGCTGATTTTTGCAGCAGCGCGGTCCCGGGCGGACAAGGACTTTTAGCCGATGTCTGCAACCCGTTCGGCCTGGGTGAGCTGTTGGGCGCCGCATCGCACAAGATCGCTGCATCCAGTGTGCGCTTTCTGCGTCACCATTGGGGAGCGCCGTGCCTGCCGAACTCCCGACGCCGCCATCTGCCCGCCACCCCGCCGCCTTGCAGGTGTGCAGCATCTGGGAGCGCGAGTGCATTCCAATAAGCGCGGAGTCACGTTGCCTGTGTGGGCACAGGCATAAAGAGCACGATCCAGGCGGCAATCACAGGAAGAGGATTCATACCCAGCCAGCCGCTCGTACATGCTGCTCTCTCGCGATCATAAGCTGTGCTCCCCATCAAGCTCCAAATACTGAGAACCTACCCGCCCCATCTCGGCCTATGCAGGTGCACTGCCTCCAAGTGCAAGTGCCGCGGCTTCTTCTACATTGTGGCTGAGGGAGCGTGGATCTTACGCTGTCGGTGAGGTGGCCGGTGGTTTGCAGTGTTGCCCAACTGTGTTGTTGAAATGCAATCTCCAACAAGCATCTGCATTTGACTCTTAAGCACCACCCTCGCTCTCCCCACCTGCCGTGCAGTTGTAAGCACAAACACACTGACCACGCGGCAGACACCCTAGCATGCACCAAGGCGGGCTGCGCCTGCCAGCGCTTTGACAGCCCCTGGGTATGCAACTGTGACCACCCCTGGGCAGACCACAAGCAGGTGGAGGTGCAGAAAGCGACAGGGGGCAACTTCTTGTTGGAGGCAATAGCGGACATCAACCGATGGGATCAGCTGGCACGAGGTGGAGGCAGCAGCAGCGGTGGTGAGCCAGGGGGCTGAGAAGCATGCTCAGCACAACAGGGGCACTGGGAGCAGACAGTAGCGGCATAGGCGAGTGGCTGCTTGCAGCCTGCCTGCTGCGGAATCATCATGCTGAAGAGGCGGGCATGCTATTTAAGAAATGTGCATGTGAAATAATGACAGCGCAAGGGTGCAAACTATTGTGTCTCAAGGCACATATACAATGCCCTGTTCAACACTTTACATGTGAACTATAATTTTGGTAAGAGGGGTCATAGCCCCACACACAGGTGGCAGGCGAGTGGCATGCTGCCAGGCAAACAGGCAAAGCACAAATTAGTAGCGCCCTACGCAACCTCTTATGTCGAAAACAACATCAGCACTCTTACCACACCATTCTTTGCGCAGGCGTGCTTGCATTGCTTGCCTCCCCATACCCACTGCCAGCTTGGGCGGTCCTGCCCTTCCGCTTCACACCTTTCGGGCACGAGTGCGCTGCTTGGTTGCGCTCTCCACCACCTTCTCCTCCACAGGCAACCCCTTGCGCCGCCGCACCGCGTCTATGAGGCGCTTGGCAAGGTTGGATGTGCCCACGCCCTGCCCCTCCTCGCCGTACTCCTCTCGCTCCTCCTCAGTTAAGGGCACAAAGAACGGGTCCACCTGCGGACAGTGGCCAGAGGATGATGACGTGGAGGAGGGGAGGAGAGGAGGGTGCATGGCAGCTTGCCTCGCTTGATTCCGTGTACCCTGGCCACACTCTGCTCCCATCCCATGCAGCCAGCCTCCTGCTGCTGCAAATGGCTACTGACAGCATGTGAGCTATGCTGCACGGGAATTAGTTGGTCCATCTACCCACCCATCCACCCACCTGCAGCCTCTCCCAGTGACTCAGCATCAACGAGGCGGTAGCTGCCCCACTGGACCGCCGCCGCAGCTCGTCAGCAAACCCAAAGGAAGCCTCCGCTGGCAGGTAGGCATGCACAGTGAAGAGGTCTGACCCCTCCCGCATCTCCTCCCTAAGGATGCGGGCGCGGCGGCGCCCCAGCACAGCGTACACAGCGGACAGCCCGTCTGAGCTGGTGGCCACCTGCGGCAGGGGAGCAGGTGGTGGGTGTTACCCTGGTGAGCCTGCTGTGCTGGCCAGGAGTCATGTGTGTGTTAGTGTGAGGGTGTGTAAACGAGGGTGTGTAAACGAGGGTGTGTAAACGAAGTGTGGGTGTGTTGGAGGATTATGGGCAGCATGCAGGTTACCAGGATGGGTGGGTGGGTGGCTGAATTGGACAAACGCGAAGCACGAGGAGGGGAGGGGTGCATCAGATGTCTCTACATGGCTTGCACCAAGAAATAAACAGCTCAATTACGTGTAAACACGAGATTTTTTCAGGGGAAGCTGACATGTTGACGCCTTTGCAGCCAGCCACCAAACCACTGGGGGGTGCATCACTGGAGGGCTGATTACGTACCTCGCACAAAAACATGGCCTCCACCAGCCGGGGGTCACCCTCCAGTACCGCCCGCCGTACCGCCTGCCGTGCCGCGCTGGTCACCTACCGGGCCGGGGCGCAGGGGATGCACATAGGGCAGAAGCTGGTTTTGCGCTTGTTTTAGCAACAGCGGGCCGGGCGACTGGGCAACAAAGCGATCCGGCGAATATATAGTTGAGAAGGACGTAACAGCCACTTCGGCCAAGCACATACAACCCCACTGCTCAAAACCAACCACCTAAGCCAAGCAGGAAAGAAAGGGTTCCAAGCGCACCTGGCCACTGAAGGGTCCATACACGTCCTCAGCCAGCTGCAGGGAAGCTGCCGCCTGTGCTGCAGAACCCTCATCGTCTCCAGAAGCTGCTGGTCCGGCTGCCCCAGCCGACAGGTTCAGGCGAGCCTCAACCTGTAATGCCACACCCCACAGGGGCTCGTCGCACAGAGGTCCCGCAGCGGAAGCCAGCTGGAACCCAGCCGCCACCCCTGACTCTATGCTGTACCGCAGATACTCCAAACTCCTACTTAGGCCACCTTCCTCCGTACTGCCATTTTGTGCTGCTGAAGGATCTTGGCCTGCCCCTGCAAATGCACCCCCTGCCGCCGCTGCATCGGGAGCGGCAGTGGTGCTGACAGCGGCCACGCTTAGCTGGCTACCTAGCTGGCTGGACAGCTCAGCAACCGCTGAGGTGGCATGCGTTGCCGCCTCGGGCTCTCCCTCCACCAGTGCCAGCTTCAGGGCAGCTTCTGGGAAGCCCAGCGGTACCGCCAGATGCCGCCGCGCCCCTTCTCCTGACTCAGCAGGCTGCTCGCCCTCCCCGGCTGCCCCCGTCTCCTCATGCTGCTGGTGCTGCTGCTGCTGGCGTGATGGTGCCGGCGCAGCAAGGTAAGCGGCAAACCTGCCGCCGTGCTGCTTGCCAAGCTTGACCACGCGCTCCGGGGGCAAGGCAAAGAGGGAGGCAGGGCCCGAGGCACTGACGCTATTGATAACCCCTGAGCCGTTGCTGCTGCCTGAAGCAGGAGAAGACAGCAAGATGTTGGGCCCTATTCGCTTGGGCCCAAACAGCCACGCCCGCTGCAGCAGGGACAGCAAGCTGGCACCTCCGCTGCCGCTGCCGCTTGCTTGCTGCTGCTCTGCCTCAGCATCTGCCGCCATCTGTCGTAGCCGCGCCCCAACAGCCACCAGGCTGTCGCTGCCAGCCGTGCCCATGCCACCACCAACATCCGCTTCCGCCGTTGCAGATGTCGAAGCAGTAGCTGCATCCGAGGCCTGCTGCTGCCCGTCATGCAACCGGTCTGCATGGCTGCCGCTGCCAGTACCACTACTATCGCCACCCCGAGCCGCAGCAGTGAACGCAATTCGAAGCAGGTCTGCATTCTGCTCCAGAGCGGTGGCCACGCTGGCGGGCAGCGGCAGGGCTGACACGCGCAGTGTGCAGGCGCCGTTGGCGGTGGTGGCTTCCACCACAAAAGTGGGGCGGGCGGTGGTCTCAGGGCAAAACACGCTTTCCCTGTGCCACCGCACAGATACAGACAACAGAACATAAGAGGGGGTAACAGGATGCAGTCAAGGCAGACCAAGCATTCATAGGCAGGCAAGTGGCAAGCCCATGGCAGCCCGTGCAAACATGGACACAAGTGGGTCGCCTTTTGCTGCAAAGTGAAGCATATTGAACCAAAGCACCCCAACCCTAGCTTACAGATTTTCTCACACGTACATTGCTGGTAATCCATGTGCAATCACAGCCCAGTCCAGCACAGCCCCATACAGCACGGCAGAGAGCCCCCCAACACCCACCTGTTACTCATACAGCGCAGCAGAGAGCCCCTCAGGCACCCACCTGAAGGCCACCAGCGGAGGGCTGACCATGAGGTCCACCCTTGCAAACCGCTCCCTCAGGTCCTTGATGCACGTCTCAAGGTGCACCTCGCCTGGAAGACAAGGGAATGGGGGGC
>JAAMXP010000110.1:30814-52481 GCA_019693395.1 Ettlia oleoabundans
CAGGCACTGGCATGGAAAGGTGTGGATAGGTGCACACAGGCAGGGCGGGTGAGGGCAGGTGGGGGCATGCAGGCATTAGGTTACCACATCGCCCACCAAGCTGCACGCTTTGCAGGGCTGTCCCGTCCGCCTTGCTGAACGGCTCTAATGTCCCATACTTCCGCCACCTCACCTGCTGCGCACAGCACGTGCTCTCCTGTCTCCTGCACCGCCACCTGCACCATGGGGTCCGCTTTGTGCAGCAGGCGCAGCCCCTCCACCAAGGCGGGCATGTCGCCGGGCCGGGCAGGCTCCACAGCAACTCGCACGATGGGCGCGCTCTGCAACGGGCCAGTGGGGGGTGGGTTGATGGTGAGGGAGGTCACTGGGGCCATACACCGCACATACACCTCCCATGTATCAACCAGACAGCAAGTGGGAAAGATCCTCCTGCTACCAAGAAGGCGTTGAGGGGCTTTCCACCGATGTGAAGTGGAGACTCGCTGGGACTTGAGACAAACAGCTGTTGAAAAAACCACAGAAAAGCCCCCTAACCCCCACGCCCTACCTCCCACCCACCGTGCCCATACTCCCACCCACCCACCCACCTGGAACAGCATGGGCGCCAGCGGGCGGCAGAGCGGCGTGGAGGCGACAGTGGCCGACTTGAGGATGGCCAGGTCCAGGCCAGCAAGGGCCAAGATGTTGCCGGCAGGCACCTCCTGCTGGGACAGAATTGAGGGGCACCATTAGGGGCCGGCACAGACAACGCGCAATGGGAGATGCTGTGTTCGCAGACAATGGTTGAGAGGCATCTAATGCGGCTGCTGAGCCAGCCAGTGACTGAGGCGGTCGAGGAGAGCAAGGCGAGCAAGGCAGGCGGCTGGGAGGGGAGGAACGAGTGGCAGGATTATGGCAGCGGGAGTTGATGGGGTGCGGGTGGGGGGGACTGGAGTGGACGGAAGTAGGGCGTGCTGTTGCGGATTGACGGGACCCAGAGCCCTGTCTTGCCCCCTCACTGGTCCCACCCCAACCGGATAGATGAGCACATTAGAATGCAAGGAGCTTCGACCCATGCATTGCACAAGGGACTACCCACGCCTGAACTTCCCGGCTGCGCCACCCACCTGCAACCGCTCCAGCCCCCGGCCCATCATAAGGAAGAGGGAGCCCAGCTGCACCTCCTGCCGCTCCCGGGCTGCTTCGGGATCCGCTGGGTTGTAGGTGGAGGGCAGGACCTGCACAAGAGTGGGGGAAGTGGGGGACGAGTGTTGGAGTGCTTGCACAAGATGTGAGGCTGAGAAGGGTGGTTGCGATCGTGGGTCTGTCCACAAATGTGTGCATGCATGCTTCAACATAATAACCAGCAATATTGCAAGCCTACGGCCGGAAGAGATTTCAGCAGCACCAGCTGAATAAGCAAAGTTACAGAGAGAAGGTGCAAGCGGCACAGGCACATCAAGTGGCTGGAGGCTTCCCAGGGCGTGTAAGCACACTGGGAACCAGCAACCTGCTTGCCCCATCAGTGTGCTGCGGAACCTGGGCAAGGGCCACCCACCCACCCACCCCCGCACGCACTCACCCACCCACCTGCACCGTCTGCCCCTCTTGTACCACTCCCGAAAACACACGCCCAAAGGCCAGAAAGCGCTCCTCAGCGGGGTGAGTGGGCCCCGGCTCGCCAGGCAGCCTGCAATGTGAAATAGGTTGGCATGGGGCAGGAAGCGCGGGTTGCTGCACCCACGCTTTTACCAGGGCCCACAAACAGCAGCTCCAGTTGTGCTGTGCGCTGCCCCATGCAGTTTATTACGCGAAGAATGCCGTGCTGTTGCTCTAATTCCTGGTGTAGAACTCAAAGCAAGAACGCCTGTCTGTCTCCAACCTTCCCTCCACCCTCCTGACCCTGGCACAGGTAGCACCACCTCCATCGCTCCCTTTCATCACCTGGGCAGCGCGGCTGCCGGTACCGCCACCATCTTGGACACATACAGTACCAAGGGGGCGTTGGCGCTGGTACTGCACGACCGTACCGCCACCTCACACGCATCCAAGCTTCCTCGCAGCTCCTCGTTCACCTCCTGTACCTGCAGGGGCAGAACAGGCGGTACAGCAGTTGCAGGTGACATTCTTGATACGGGGAGTTGTGCCCAATGGGGATAAAACTGCAGCCAAGTGTCCAGTCACCATCAAGTGCGCTGCCAGGCACTCAGCATAACACCCTCAGTGCCCACCCCAACCTACTTCAACCCATCCATTCTATTCATATCCATTGCGCTGCAGCCCAGCCCATCCCGGCCCAGCCCAGCCATCATCACCAGCCACAGAAGACACAGCCAAGCCAACAAGCCATCATTCCACAATCCCAAAACCACAGCCGGAGTCAGCACAGCCCACAACCTCCATTGCCCCCCACCACAACCACCCACCTTGAGCTGCTTGGTACGTGACGGCAGCAGGCGGGAGAGGCGCTCAGGGGCGGCGGCCAGAGGGCTGGGCAGGTGCTCCACCGCCATGCTCAGCACAGCTTCTGACAGCGGCAACCAGGCCCTACAGGGGGTTGGATTGAAACGGGGTGAAATATATTGGGATGGGGTATCGTGAGGGTTGCTGTGTGGGGGGCTTCAGAGGGGTGGAACACATTGGGATGGGGTCAAGGGTCAACATTTGTAGAGTTGGCAAATGATTATGGTGCATCTCAAGCCTTGCCTAACACTCCGGCAACGCACGAGCAGGGCCACTAAGTGGCACAACATATGGCGCAAGCTCACGCAAGCAGGCATAGACCAGATCCGAGCACGCATAGATCGAACACAGCACACACAGTGCGGCACAGCGCGCACAGCAACGCAAGCCTGCCGATGCATCACCAGCCCGGCTGCCTCACCGCAGTACGGAGCGCAGCGAGGCTCTGGGATCTGGGTGCTGCATGGCGCGCTGCGGCACGCCCACCAGCCCAAGCCCCGCCACCATTCGGCCCAAGATGGCGACATGGTCTGCTCCCTGGTCGCATGCGCTGTAAGCCTGGACAAACAGACCCAGGGGGGAAAAGCGGGGATCAGCAGCCCTGCGGTCTTCGAAACCTTGATGATAAAAGAAGAGGCAGAAGAGCAGCAGATGGGTTGATTGCGCCTGTAGCCGCAGGACGACGGTACTGATACTGCACGCTGTCGCCCTTTCAGCTGCACCGCAGCTCCCTTCCCCGTTGCCTTTCCAAATGGACTTCACAAGCAGCGGCTCGGCTCTCACCTGCTGGGCCCCCCTGCACCCTCACTACAGCGACCGTACCGCCCTTATGTTCCTGCCGCGTTCCACTCAGCTTCCCCCCACCTACCTTCCAGATGGGATCCAGCGCCAGCTGCACAAACAGCGGCTTGGCCCGTCCAACCTGGTCCCCCTTGATCCTCACAATGCGCTTGGTCTTGGGCTGGTACGCATAGTCGCCCCACAGCGCGCGCTGCAGAGCGGCCGCTTTGCAGCCCATCTTGGCTGCAGGGGGGCGGGGGGGGGGGGGGAGCAGCAGGCAACAGCAGAGTGGGAACGACAGGACAGCAACGAGCATACGATCGAGATTGATGTAAGGATATACGGGTGCTGCAGCGGGACTTTGCTTCTCCTGGCAATAGCCAGCAACCCCATATGCCAACCAACTTGCTCACCACTTCTGGCTGGCTGGCTGGCTGGGATACAGGTTAAGTAGCCAGCAAGCCGGGGAGGCAGGCAGGTATGCACCCACCGGCGTACATCTCCGCAAATTGATCGATCCTGAAGGCCCATCCATCATACGCAGACCCAAAAGCAACGTTGCCTCGCTCCGGAGAGAAAGCCTGCTCCTCTTCCTCCTTCTCTTCATCTGGACCTCCTTCCCCCTGACTCTGCCCCTCATCTGCTAGCCTGCAGTCCAGCGGCGGAATTAGGAAAGCAGGGGGATAATGGGCACGTCGCGTCATGTAACTAACAAAATGTAATGCAAAACGAAAGATTGCACCTGGCGGTGGCGGTGCAACTGCTTAGTCCCCATCAACCCCAAGGCAGGAACAGGCGCCCAGCGTTCGTAAACTGGCCAGCAAGGCTCACCAACACAATGCCTGCCGCCAACACATGCAACCGTTGATACCCAGTGTTCATGCACCCACCTGTGGGCCGCCCCGTCTGCCTTGGCCTCCTCATGAGCCAGGACGGCATCCGCCTCTGCAGTGCTTGATGGCAGTACAAGGTGTGATTGCAAGTTGTGGAGAGTGATCATAGTTGGTAAACGACTAAGGCATGCCAGATAGGAGGCGATGCACCAGGCAATGGCCTGTGAGGTGAGGCGTACACATAGGCGAAGCAAACACAGCACCAGTTGATTGTTATTTTTTACATAGAAAACGTGAAATGCCCTTCCTGTTTGTCAAAGTAGTAAACAGAACCTAACATGTACTCGCTGTACTGCAGCACCCACCTGAGATGTACTGCTCTGAGTGGAATGACGACACAATCATGTTGACGTGCGCGATGATTGCCTTGAGGCGCTCGTACGCCTCGCTGGGGGTCAGCCGCAGCTCCAGGATGAGTCGGTCCAGCTTGTTGATGACCAGGCACAGTCGCACCTGGAGCGGTGGCAGGTGTGGCACGTATGTGTGGGTGTGTTGAGGGGTGGGTGGCTGGGGCCAACTATGTTTGACGTTGATCAGCACTGCCCAAACGTGGCTAATGGCTTCAGTTGATAAGGTAATGGCCCAGCAGGACACATGCTTGTGTGCCCCTTCCACCCAAGATGTGGCCGGTAGCAGGGCATCCTGTTGGTTGAACACCCCTTCACCCCCCTCTCTTATCCTGATACCTCACTTCCCCCGGCCCTCTCCCGCCCGCCGCCGCCTCCCTCACCTTCTCCTCCCAGGCCTGCCTCAGCACCGCGTGCGTCTGTATGCACACACCCTCAACCGCGTCAACCACGACAAAGGCACCGTCGCTCAGGCGGGCTGCGGTGGAAACCTCTGAGCAGAAGTCCACGTGGCCAGGGGAGTCAATGAGATTGAACAAGAAACCTGCAATGCGGGAGCTCATCCGTGGGTATGGGGGGGTGTCCGTACGTGTATGGTGTTGGTGTTGATGTTGGTGGTGTGGTGGTGGCAGTGATAGCGGTGGTGGTGCTTGTGTATGAGGCAACGCCCTGACCATGCACCCACCTCCCTGTAACCGTTCCTCTCTGTTCAAGCTGTTGGGCCCCTCCAGGCGTGTGGCTGCCCCCGGCACAAAGAGGAGGGAGATGGAGCTGCTCTTCATGGTGATGCCGCGCGCCTGCTCCTCATCCTTGCTGTCCATGTACCTGCAGGCGGTACAACCGGGCGGTACAGGTGAGCGGTACATGCAGGCTGGCCAAGTATAGCAAGGCGGCAGTGTTGTTGGTGGTGGCACAAAGCAATATTTGTAGGAAGACCGGAGGTAGACGAGGCCATATAACGTTGTCCATTTTTGAACACCTCACATTAGCAAGCCATTTACGATTATTTCCAAATTATCGTAATAAATAATTGAAATATTGGAACAAACCTGATACCCCCTTCCTGCCCAGGCAACAGTTCACCAGCCAGCACCAACACGCGGCCCGCACCTGACTTCACCCGCCAGCTTTGGGTGTATGAGTCCGTTGGATGCAATCAGGTGGTCTGACAGCGTGGTCTTGCCATGATCAACATGGGCCAGCACACACACGTTGCGGATGCGGTCCTGTGGCACAAGTGAGGGCGATGAGGCAAGCTAAAACAGTATCAATGGGCAACGCCGGGTGTGGAGCAACACGCAAGAGCAAGGTGGAGAGATACATCAAACAGAAGGGGCTGCCTGCTTCCCACAGGGGTGGCAAAGCGAGCATTAGACAAAATCATAAAGCCACTGTAGTCCAAGGCAGTGGCAGCCAGCCAAAACTCGGCACAACATTAGTCAACGGCTGGGGACTTGGCTGCTGGCGGCAGCAGCAGTCAGGGAGGGAGCAGAGCGGAACCGCACCGTGTGCCGCTGCAGCTCTCTGATGAGATCAATGTCGACGTTCATTTCTTATGTCGTTTAGCTGCCTCCCAGGCGACTGCTGCTCTGCTTCTGCAGGTGACTACCGGCATGCAGCCCGCCAAACGCGGCCACAGGTACCAGACGTTGTGCAAGCATGTACCAATGCACGGTGACAATGCCGCTGTTACTCATGCAGCCTAGCTGAACCACCCCCGCCACCTGGTGCCACGGTGTAAAACACCTGGGCTGATAAAAGCCTGCAGCGCTGGAGGATGGATCAGTTGATAGGACAATGTCACATGCTTACACGTTATGTTCCGGCCCTATTGCGGGTGTCGTTAGCATAGGCGAGGGGAGGGTGCTAGTGTCTGTGCAAGGCGATGGCGTTACTTGCTATGACATAGCCGCCAGGGTGAGCTATGTCGGGCGACCAAGTGCAGCAGCTGTCAAGTGCATGCAGTCATGCAACGTTTGCAGCTTGATGCGAAGGCCTGACACGCCTTGCGCCGCTTTCACCCGCTCCCGATTCTGAGATTGCGATGATTGCGATATTCCGACTGCCGCAACTCGCATCCCCGCATCACCCGCTGTTTGTCTGCAGAAACCCGTTCTTGCCTGGCCCCTGGGCGGCATCGAGCAGGAGTTTAGCAGCGCGGCGGTATACGACTATGCCACCAACCTGTGCTTCGCTCCGGTGCGGCCGCGCCGCAGCGGCAGTGCCGGCAAGAGCGGCAGCAGTGTGCTGGCGTGGGATGCCGACGCCGCCAGTGGGAGCATCACGCAGCTGGCGCACCCCATGCACCTGCCTGCCCTGCACGCCCTTTTTCCCGTAAGCCACACACCCGAGGAGAAGCAGGAAAGTGCAGAGGAGGCTGAGCAGGAAGAATGGAAACAAGCAGCAGTAATGGGGCAGCAGGAGGGAAAGGGGCAGGCAGCGACAACTGAGGATGCTGAGAAAGCAGCGGCGCAAGTGGATGGCAGTGGCGAGGCGCAGGCGGGGACTGTGGCAGTTTACGCCTCTGGCGGTGCAGCACTCTGCAGCGGTACCGAAGTGGTGGCAGAGGTAGAGGGGGTGCAGGGCGAGCACACGGTGGCGGCGGCATACCAGAATGGGGTGCTGGTGGTGGTGCATGCTGGGTCCCGCACTGACAGCACCGTCAGCGCATCCGTCTACAGAGTGCAGGTAACGGAGGCAGCAGCTTGCTTGAAAGCTTGCAGCTTGCATCGTCCCTGCTCACCGCCTGGCACAATTCCCTTGCGGAGCTGCAGTGCTGCAAGCGCCTGATTGCAGCGGAGGTTTTCTTGCAATCATGTTCTTCGCATTAAACAGTCCCCTACCCATCGGTCGCTGCTTTTAGAGGCTCCATTGCGACCGATCCCACTGTCCTTGTCGTGCTCTAGTAATATCGCCATCATCATCATCATCATCATCATCATCATCATCATCATCATCATCATCATCATCATCATCATCATCATCAACATCAACATCACTCTTATCATCATGCAGGGCGGCAAGCTCGAGGCAGAGCCCCCTGTGGAGCTGGTCCCCCCCAGCGACGGCTGCCGTGCCGTGGCGGCTGCCAGTACGCCAGAGCGTACTGCCGTGCTCTGGTCGGACGGTACCGTTGCGATGTACCTCGTGCCAGGAGACAAGAAACCGCTAGTTCCTGGACCAGACTGGTCGGGGCCGCGCCGCCGCCACGCTGTGAAGCGGCGGCTGGCTGGCTTCCGCTTGCCTGCTGGCAAGCAGAAAGGCAGCGGCAGTGGGGCCAGCGGCAGCGGGAAGAAGCGCATTGCGGCGGCAGATGCTGATGCTGCTGCTGGCGCCGCCGCCATGGTGGCGATCGGGGAGAAGCAGGTGGCAGTGGTTGGATGGGCCAGCAACAGCGAAGGTGAGGCAACAGCACTTCTTTCAAGAAGTTCACAACTTGTTAATAATTGCCTCGCCTGCATGTTTTGAATGCTACATTGCATACACATGATGTCAGAATGCTACATTACTCGCTATGCTGGCTCTGCCATGCACATTCATCCTGCCTGCATTACTCAACATCCCGCCTTGGAAGGAGGGAGGGCTATGATGATCGCAGTCAAAATAGTAGATAGAGACAGCTGACCACCCAGTGAAGAAAGCTGTACTGTGGGAATCTCTCTGAGCCCTCTCTCCCCCTCCTTCCTCCCTGCCCGCTAGTTTGCGGGCCAGTTATCTTTGCAGTAACTCTATTTTTCTGCCAGTCACCAACCTGCCCTTGCCCTGCTTTGCTCTCCTCCTGCATCGCGCTCCCTGCCAAATTGCAGGTGTCGCCGTACTGCGGCTGGTGGTGGTGGAGACGAAGTATGCATGTGTGCAGGTGGCTCACGATTACACGGCGGCTGATGTTGGGCTCGCCGCCTTTGACCCTGCCAAGCCCGTACAGGTCGGCGCATATTCACTCATTTGCCTTGTCGCGGCCTGCATTTCGCTGTTGCTGCTGCTGCCTCCCCGCTGCCCTCCACACTACAAGGCATCTCTACTACACTTGCCTTGTTTTAGCGACCGCATCATGTGCCTGCTCTCTGTACACTACTGCACATCGCGGCAGGCTCATCCAGCAGGCGTGCATGCAAGCTAGAAAGGCAGCTCGATGCTGGAAAGAACCCACAGCTCCCCCTAGGCATGCCTTGGGAGCTTGGTGGCATCCCTCCAGTGGCTGGATTCTTCCAGCTTGTATGCCCGCTTGTTGTCGGGCCTGACTGTGTCCCACCGCAACCTGTAGGTGTATGTTTTGAATGCACATGCACATCCAGTGGTAGTCTTTGCACCCACACGCACGGGCCTTGAGATCACCCTCCTGCTCGGGTCCACGCTGTGCCGTGACCCGTGCCCTTGTGGAGGCTGTTTGAGTCATTCCTGTGCCACAGCAACAACCTGCGCCCCATTGGACATCCGCGTACTGCGGCAGTCCGTTTTGCGCAGCGGCTTTCATGTGCGGGCCCTGTTGGGCAGGCGTGTTGAGGGCAGGACGGCGGGCTCTCCTGTCGTCCTCAACGGCCATCACGCCTTGGCGCATGCGAGCGAACATAACCACTTCACCCTTTGCTCGTTCTTCTTTCATGATTTGCGATTCCTCTCCTCATCTGGATGCCTACGTGCTTCCCCCTGGAAATAGTTGCATCACCTCACTGCTGCGCCATCTGCCCATCCTCCGCCTTTCTGCCTCATTCTGCCTGGCTGGGAAGCTGATTACCTGCCTGCTCCCGTGCTTTCTTCCTCCCAGGTGGACAGCCTGGGGCCCGGCACCAACCAGCTGGCAATCACTGTGGGCACCGGCGTGCTCATCGCCACCTGTGCGGACCTCAAGCCCCCCACACTGGCCAGCCTCATCGGAGCGCTGTCAGTAGACAAGGCCTTGGAATCGATGCGCCTGACCCGCGCCGGCGCCGGCGCCAGCAGCAGCGGCGGTACGGGTGGCGGTTTGCTGCCCACGCCTGCCGTGGACGATCCTCCCGGCCTTCAGCCTGGCGGGCCAGTGCTGGGGGCCACGGCGGTGCTGAACCCCTCTGCTCTGGCTGCAGCACGCGTGCTGCACGAGGACGAGCTGCGGGAGCTTAGCTCTCCGTTTGGTGGGGCGCCTCGAGCCCCCTTTACCAGCGCCCCTCGGCCCATGGAGGTCAACATGGAGCTTGAGGAGCCCACAGAGAAAGGGCAGTGGTTGGTGCGGGCCAAGAAGGTGGAGTGGAAGATCAAGGACGAAGCAAAGCAGGGGCATGATGCCATAGCGGCGGAGGAGCAGCGTGTGTGGCAGCAGGTGCAGCAGCCCGCGACGGCGGCTCTGGCCAGCGATGTGGCGCTTCAAGAGCTGCTGGCGCCGCTTCTGGAGTTGCGGCGCAGCACAGGGCTGGCACTCACGGCGCGCCTCGTGGACCGGCTGCTCATGCTGGCAGCAGGTGGGCCCCAGCGCTTGCACATCTGCTTGGCTGGCCTGCCTGGCGGCATGCTGGTCATTCATAAATACATAGTTGCCTGCCATCTATGCATGCATACTCGTCAGCCTGCCACCCTGCTGCCACTCAGCCTTTTAATCAGCTTGGGCCTGCAGTGCTGGCCCTGCGCCATGCAGCAGCCTGCATCCATCTTTGCTGCTTGGGGTTTGCCTGCACTGCTGCATCTCCTCCCTGCATTGTATAATTTGCCTGCATCACTTACCTGCACAAAGCTTAGAGGGCTATGATGATCGCAGTCAGAATAGTAGATAGAGACAGCTGACACACAGTGAAGAAAGCTGTACTGTGGGAATCTCTCTGAGCCCTCCCTTACCATTCCGCACTCCTCTCCACCGACTGCCCGCGGCGCTGTTTGTCTTTTATATTTGGCTGGCTACCAACAGGTCCCTTACCCTGCTGCCGCGTTGCTTGCACTGAATGTTCCTGCCTGTACCCCTTCCTTTGCCCGCAGAGCACAAGCACTGGGGCTCCGTGGCAGCAATCCTTGAGGCACAGCACCCACGTGTGCTCAGCGAGGTGCCGGGCCTGGCAGCTGCGGCATCGGAGGCGGGCCAGTATGAGGTGATGGATCGCCTGGTGAGCGGCAGCAGCGAGACAAATGCACAGGAGCTGTCGGGCCTGCTGCATGTGCTGCTGTCGCCCCCCAGCAGCACGGCTGTTCAGCAGGCACGGATAGAGCGGCATGCTGCTGCACGCTGCGCGGCGGATGCCGCTGCGGAGGCTGCGCGCCAGGCCAAGGCGGCGGGTTGGCAGCAAGCTCCTGCTGACCAGCGGCAGCAGCAGCAGCAGCAACAGGTTCTGGAGGAGGCTCGCGCACCTGGCAGACCTGCGACCCGGCGGCAGCGCCGCAGGGCAGCAGCTCAAGAGGCGCCTGTGGGTGCAGCGGCAGTGGCATCAGCGGCAGAGGGCGGGGCGGCAGGTGACAGTGATGCTGACGAGGCAGCCGACGGATCTGAGCAAGCCTCGGAGCCGAAGTTTCTGGGGATTCCGGACTCGAGCAGGTCCCCAGGGGCACGCGAGATGGCGGTGGCGGCCTGCTGCGCCGCTGCTGTGGAGGGCTTTGAACCCGCCGACTCATGCCTTCACCCGGTGGTGGCGCTTCGACACCGGGACTACCCTTTGCGCGAGGCGCTGCGTGGTCTGACGGCACGACAGGCGGTACAGCTGCTGCGTTACCTCTTGGTACTGCTGCGTAACCACACCAGTCTTGTGGGGGGTGCCACTGTGGGCTGGCTTCCCCCGCTGGAGCTGCCGGCGGGTGTGGTGCTGCCGCCGATGGTACGGCTGATGGAGTGGGTTAACGCAACCTTGGACACCAACCTTGTCAAGCTTTCGTTCGAGCCAGAGGTGAGGGGGCTGGGTGGGTGGTAGCAGGCGGGTGGGATTGTGAGGCAAGAAAGAATGCAGGAGAGTTACAGGGTTTGAGCGTTTGTAAGTGGCGTTTGCTGTGGCTTCCTTGACCCCAATATGTGCATTCCATAACCCCCACAGCATGTTTGCCTTTTCGGTCTCTTGTCTCACGCGTTTTGGCAAACAAAAGATGTCAAAAATACTCCCACCCCCCTTGCAGGTCCAGCCGCTGATTGCGGAGCTGCGCCAGTTGGTGGACCAGCAGCTGAGCGAGAGCCGGCCCCTGCTGCAGCTGGGTGGCATGATCAAGCAGCTGCTCCAGCAGCAGCAGCAGTCAAGGTCAGCGGCTCGAGCCGCAGACTACAGCGTGCAGTGGCTGGATCTGCGCATAGCGGAAGAGCAGGAAGAACAGCAGCCTCGGTGGCAGTAGGTTTGGTTTTTGTGTGCCCTTCAGCACAGGCCTTTGGGGTTCTCCTGAACTTCATCATTCGTGTGCTCCTGACACTGTTCCAGTTTTTGTTGGATTACCATCCCACAACCAGCACTGCTAACTGTTGTGTGTAATATGTTAATCAAGTCTTGGTCCCATGAAACTGCTGGGGGTTTGACGCCTGCTTTCACAACATGTCCGCTGATTGTGCAGCCCGGCTAGTTTGAAAATTTGTACAAGACATTATTGCAGTACCAAACAGGACAGCACATGAGAGGAAGGAAAGCTCACAGGCAAAAGCCCTTCGCTTATTGCATTTTACTGCTCCTGCCAGGGCCCCTCCAGTGCTTCTGCCGCCTGCAACAGCTGCTCAGCCATGCCGGGCTGCTCCTGCACTGCCTCCTCTCTAGCTAGGTGCCTGAAAGCCGTCCGTATGATGAGCTTGTGATCAAATGCAAGCTTGGGCAGCTGCTTGATGGGATACCACTGAGCCTCCTGCACCATCCCGCAACAGCAAGCAGAGCAGGACGTGCTCAATTGCGCTGCTTTCAGTAAAACTCTTGAGGTGGGTGCCAAAGAGCCAACACCAACATTAGCAGCAAGTGCGGCAGGGCCAGCTGCAAGGCCAGCACAGGCAGCTGCTTGTGAGGTGAAAGCAGACATGCATACATTGTAATACTGAAATCCAACCCCCAGCCTGCCTGCGCATCGTCGGCCGCCTTGACTCCCACCTCCGTGCTAGGCACCAGCGCTGCATAGGCAAAAGACACGCACCATCCACGCGGGTCCCGCCCTGGGTCCCCAAATGCGCCCACCTGCGCCAGCAAACGGCAAGCATCGCACTGCAGGGTGCAGCATAGCACAGGACAGCACGGCACAGCACGGCATGCCATGACGTACAGCACAACACATTGCTGCACCAGCGCAACGTTTCACGTCAGTGAGGCATCAGCCCGCAAGGGTCAGCCACTGCAGTTGTCAACCTTGATGACCACTCGAGGAGGACGTGTGCAGTCAGCATGACAATGTGTGCCCCGCTCACTGCACCGTATGAATAGCCAGCCTTAGCCTAGCCGCCAACGTGCCTGTGTGAGCACCACACTCAAGGGGTCCACACTTGTCTCCTCCTGAAGCTCCCGAGCAGCTGCCGCCTCCAGAGGCTCATTTTCATCCACAAACCCACCAGGCAGGGCCCAACTGCCTGCAAAAGGATCGTGCTTGCGCTGCACGACAGGGTGGCCAAGCAGATGGCGGTAGGGGTTGTATGGGCGGGAGGGAAGTGGGGGTTGTTTGGGCGGGAAACCAGGTATGTGATGTCATTGCGACCGTGCACGGGGGTCAGTCGCTGTGTGAGTAGCATGTGCATCGCGGAGAAATGCACAACAACAACTTGCAGTCTGCTCCACACCAATAAGGACAAGGGGACGCGGGGACAGTGATGCCTTGAAGGCAACGAGTATAAGGGACCTTGTGCTGACCTGGATGAGCAATAGCCGGGGGTCTTTCTCGTTCCTGCAGCGATAGAAGTGCATATTACCGTTTAAAATGGCTAGAAGGTCAGAAGCGTGAGATGCAGATCAATTGCTGCGCTGCTCTAGTAACACGTGGGGGTGAAATGTACCCTCGAGTGAAAATTTCTGCCCACATTGTTCCCACCTGGCGACAAACGCAGCATCTACAGTAAGCGAGGGCCGTGGGTATTGATAAGTAAAATGTCCCATGCTGCTTTTGCCCGCACTGACGCTGAAAGCTGCCTGCAGTAACAGGGGGAGGAAGGCGGTGAGCTAAAAGCTGTGGCGACAGCGACGGCATGGAGCTAGGACGTGACAAGGAGGCGGGCCACATTGACCTCTGCCTTTTTGATAACGTTTAAGTGCGCCCACGAGCAGTGGCGAGGGTTGACAACTGGGGTTGAGCGGAGCACGGCTAGACTAGGGCGCAAAAGCCCAGAACCTAATGCATGCATGGAATTGATGAGCATATGACTGTGATTTCAACGGGTTTGATCGTGCAAGAGACAACAAGATGCCGAGCCTCCCACCTGGCTCAGTCCAGCCTGGCGAGTGCCCGGCCTGCTGCACGACAAGTGTGTGCTGCGCGATCTGCGCAATGTTGAGTGAACCTGGATGCACTCGTTTGGTATCCAAGGCGGGGTATGAATCCACATGACCTTCTGGCGTGAGCTGAGCAAAGCGGGACGGTAAGGCGGATGCTCCACTTCCACAGCCGGACCTAGTATGTGTGCCCAGCAACGCAAGTGCAGCAGGCCGCGGGCCATCTGGTACCTGGCGGGCAGACCGCTTCCGCCTGCAGCTTGGCTGCCTCTGCTTCCCGTGCGACTCTTGTTGCTCCACCATCTCGGCACTGTGTGCAGAGCGCTGGAGAGTCGCATTTCAACGATCGTGGAGGTTGTGCAGCCCGGGCCTGCGGAGCTTAGCCAACGCTGGCACGCAGACGCGCGGGCGAGGGCAGAACAGGCTGTGGCCCAGGCAATCAGTAACTGGGAGGCACTTGCGAGTACCAGTGACCCTGGCAGAAGTGGCAGGATTCAGAAAGCGGGGCAGAGCACGACAACCGTAGGCAGCAGCCCTGGAAGCGGTCAGAGCAGTAACGGCAGCGGCACACAGCAGTGACGATGGCAGGCAGGCAGTCGTCTGCGCTTGCAACATCACCCATCTCACGGCTGCTGAACCGCCAGGCTGCCGCCGCTTGTGTGCGTTCGAGAAGGCATTCAAAGCAGCACCTCTTAGCAGCATTGCAGCTGGTCAGCTATACAAGGCAACCGCAGCAGTTGAATGGCATCGACAAGGGCAGGAGCTGCTACATTTGCACAACCCGCAGCAGCAAAGCCCAGCTGCCATTCCCCGCATGCACCGCAGCAGCAGGCGGCGATGGTGTAGTAAGACCCAGCGGCACTAGGGGCAACCAGGAGCAGCTAACTGCCAGCTTACAAACAGTCACAGGCGCATCGTTGCCGCCTTGGTCCGCATGGCCTGCAACGGCACGTGTGTCGCTTCGCACCGGCCTGTACATTTCCCTGTTAGGCCTACTGGTGCTGTTCTTTCCAGCATCCACCTTTGGAGCCTTGTTTGATGCCAGGTGTGAGGGGATGCTTGCTGCTGTTGTCATGTTGTATGCAGCGTCAGGGGGGTTGTTCAACACTCACAGCTGTCTGTCCTTTCCCTGCCATGCCTGACATGTCATTGCTGAAAGTACCTGCTCACATTCCTTGGCGCTGCTGCGGTTCACCGCTGCCTTGTGTTTGCAGCCGTGTCACACTGGGATGGGTGCGTGTTGGCGGCGTGCTGGCCTCTCTCTATGGCTTTTACTATGTCGGCGCAGCAATAGATGATGCGGCAGGGCACTACCCCAAGCACCTGTATGCCAGCACCGTTGCAGGCCGGCTCCTGCTGTCTGCATCTTTTGTAGCCCTAGTATGTATGCAGCAGTGTGAAGCTGCGCTGCTGTGGCTGGCAGCAGCCAACGCCGCTAGCAGCCTCCTGCTGTGGCGGGCATCCTTGCGGCGTCAGGCGCTTGAGAAGCAGACGCAGCAGCGCTCATGACTCATTAGCAGTTGTCGCTGCTCACCATTCCTTTCAAGCTCTGAAATTTTGTTTCCGTGCATCAGTTTGCGCATCTTGTGTGATGGTGGCATGTTGCAGTGCAGCGGTTTGGTAGTGGCTGTATTGTTGCTGGTGTGGAGCTGCTGGCACCAAAAGAAGACGAGCAACTCCACTTGTTATCGCCAAAACGCAACAGACTGCACTCAACTAGACCCAATCATAGCAACACGCAAAAACAACGCCCGTGATGCATCTCCTAAGGTGAACAGCCGCTGGTGCAACATATGGACATCCTGCAGCGGCGGATGTTGTCCCGCCGCCCTGCCAGCCTGTAACCCCGACATGCTGGACTCGCATTTCGCTGGATGCCGCGCATTTCGGCGTCTGCTTCCGACTATCGCCGCTTCTGCGCGGCGCGTGCAGAGCAAGAGAGTGCCGGCGGCACCCGGCCAAGTGTGCCGCCTTGCTACCCCTAGCTTCTGCTCGATAATCGCGCTTGGACAAGCTCTAAGACATCTTTGCTCCGGCGGTTGTGGCGAGGGGCGAGGGGTGCTGCAATGGCTCTCAGCGGACAGGTTCTTCAGGCCGTGCTAAAGTGAGCGGTTTGGAGTCGGTGCCTCGGATTAAAAGGGTTCCAAGCCCTACGAAACATCACAAGAGTCGACGGGGCCGCAGGATTTGCTTGGTTGCCGACGGCGGCAGCAGCAGCACGGCGGTCGCTGTGCGAAGGAGCGGTTTGACCCTCCGTTCAACAGCGTGCTTTACCTGGCACGTTTTGCTGCTCTGTGACATTGTTGCTGCTTCTGCATTTGCAGGGCCTACACATTTGTGGCGATATGGATGGGAGTGTCAATATCTGGTGAGCCTTGGTCGCTGCCGGGGCCCCTGACGCTGCATGCGACCGCTCATTTCCCTGCTACTGAGCGGTCTGGTGCAGCCTACAATCGCTGAAGTTTGGGCACGAAACCTGCACTTACTGTTACTCTGGCCCTTCCTGTCCTGCTGCAGTCATATTGTTCAACAAATGGTGAGGCAGCTGTGCAGGGTGCTGCCTGGCACGCTGCTGCCTGCTCTGACGCAGCCGACACACACCCGCCCAGCACCTGTGCAGTACCTGAGCGGTTCTAATCATGATATGTCTCGCCCTAAGCTTCCTCACTCTGACCTTACACCTTGGCCAATGCCGCTTGATCCCGCGAATCATACCTCTAATCACTCGCCACGGCCCCACCCTCACTTGCCAGGCTGCTGGCCTACTCAGGCTTCCCCTTCCCCATAGCCCTGACCATGTGGCACATGGCCTTCTGCTCCACCGTTGGATTCATCTGCATCCGGGTGCTGAAGCTGGTCAAGAGCCACAACATGAGCTCACAGGATTACCTGCAACGCGTGATGCCCATAGGTGGGTTGGGGTGTGTGCAGTTTGGCAAGTAGGTGGTGGGTTTGACTGGTTGGGAGGGTTTGGCTACGTGGGTGCTAGGTGAGATATTGATGGGAGCAACAGAGTGTACCAGTGTGCACGCAGGTCCATGCAGGGGCAGACGGTCAGTTGCAGTAGTTGTTGGGGTACCGTTCAGCTAGTGGCCAGCCTGGCATGCGGGTTGCCAAAAAGGAAAGCATGTTGCTGCCTCCACTGAAAGTGCGCTGCCCCCATTCCTGATCAAGCGCACCCCCCATTGCTGCCATCCTGCAGGCGTGCTGTATGCTGCAAGCCTATGGCTCAGCAACTCGGCCTACCTCTACCTCTCAGTGTCCTTCATCCAGATGACAAAGTCACTCATGCCAGGCCTAGTCTATGCTTGCGGTGTTTTCCTGAAAACTGAGCAATATCAGGTGGGCTGGGCAGGCAACGAGGCAGTGCAAGCACTGGTGGTGTAGCGCAGCCGGGGGTTGGTTCATGTGGCCCGCCGCTTTTTGCACCAGCTTGCAGGCCAGATTTAGATGGCTCTCGCCAGTTGCACTCCATGCCAAACTGTTAGCTGGCCTGCTTTCTGTCTGTCTCCTGCCTGGCTTCCTTGCTGTTCTCCTGCCCATTTTGCATGCTCCAGCACTTGCATAAACACAATCTTATCTCTACCTGTGTGTGTGAACAAGCAGTGGGACTCCGCGGCCAACATGGTGCTCATCGCCTTTGGCGTGGTGGTGTGCGCTCTGGGGGAGGCAAACCTGGTGATGAAGGGGCTCGTGCAGCAGCTGGTGGCCCTGGCCTTTGAGGTGCGTGTTGAGTGCTCGTTGAGGGCTCTTGATACTGCTTTTACAGTTTCTGCATATGAAACGGGCTTTGCATGCGCATTTGTGGTGGGGCGAGCAGAGCAGAAGCGCTGCTGACATTGCTTCCTATTGTCCATGTCCCTGCAGGCCGCACGGCTGACTCTAGTGCAGATCCTTATAAACGCCAAGGGGCTGGCCATGAACCCGCTGCAAAGCCTATACTACGTCTCGCCCGCCTGCCTGCTCTGCCTCTCGGTGCCGTTTGGTGAGTGCCCTAGGCTGCCCTGGCATATCATCAGGGCTGCACACCATTGCCGCTGCCCGCATGCCGCTGCTGTTGCCAGCATGCCGCATCTGTCCGCTCGCTGTGCCCGACATGCAACCCCACCGCTGCTTTGGAGCAGTCGGCCTGTGAGTCCGTTTGCCTGAAGCCCACCTCCTCCGCTATCAACTGCTTCAAGGCTGCTTGCCACTGCTTGCTTGGTGCTGCTGCGGGTGCATGCAATTCTTCGCAAGAATCCACTTGGCCAACTCTCTACCCCCAGCCTACCAAGCATGACAATGTTTATTGCGCTCCTGTGTTGCTCTGCTGCTTTATTGTATCTTTCTTCCCCCGCTGCCAGGCTCCGCTTTAACCGCTATCTGGCCGCCTGTGCTGCAGTGCTTGTGGAGGCACGCCCCTTCTTCACTAACCCACCGGTCATGTACCCCTCAGTCTTTATCGCCAACGCCCTGGCAGCATTTGCGCTCAACCTGGTGAGGAGGAGGCCCACGGATCAATAAGCCGCACCCTGCCTTTGCGCTCTGACAGGGCCTGACGGGCGGCCCCGACGGGCGGCCCCAACAAAACACTGCACTCTCGCTGTTCATTTGAGATGCTGCTTGCGTCAAGAGATTTCAGCATCCCAGCTGGCCAGTACCAGTACAAGCATACCGAAGTAGCCGTCAGAAACTCACCCACCATCGCTACCCACAATATGATGCCCCCTCCCCCCTTCCCCCTCCCCCGCTTTTTCCCGCTACTTGTCCTGCCAGGCCGTGTTCCTGCTGATAGGGAAGACCTCGGCGCTTACCATGAACATCGCGGGAGTGATCAAGGACTGGATGCTCATCTTCTTCTCCTTCTACGTATTCAAGGCCCCTGTCACGCGCCTCAACCTCTTTGGATACGCATTCTGCTGCACGGGGGTGGCAATTTACAACTACCAAAAGCTGCAGGTGGGCCATGGCGGTGGTGGGCAGTACAGGCAACGCGGTTGGCTGGCTGGCTGGCTCGATATGTGGGTGGGTGGCGGGCGGCTGCATGAGACGATAGTGTGCGGGTGACGCGGAGAGGGTTGGCTGTGTTGTGGACAGCTCATGTGCAAATTTATCAGAGTACGCGCTTTGCGCTGCCTATACTGCTCCAGCCTTTTCGTAAGGGAGGGGTATGGGAGCAGCTGAAAATGAAGCCAGGCCACGCCGGGGGCTGGCATGCCAAGAAATACATGCACGATTGCGCTGCGTCTTCGGCTGGCTGATGTTGCTGTTTGCGCTGGCTGGCGTGCCTGCAGTTGTTGAAAAATAAGGCGATGCAGAAATCTAAGGAACCTGGCAAGGGGGATGCGGAAGCGCAGCCGCTGCTCAACGGCTCGGATAGCAACGGCAAAACGCAAGGCAGCAAAGACTGAGCTGCTGTTGCTTTGGTTGCTGGCTGGCAGGGCCTGGCCCCTTGTCCAACCCTTTGCCGCTGGCCCACCGTGTATTCAATGCCCTGCACGTACTTGCTTGCTGAGCTGGTCAATTGCTTGCCTTCTGCTGCTCCCTGCTCACACCATTTTGTTGCCTCAGCTCTCAAACGCCGCGCCATAATGCTCACCAGCCTGTTAAGCTTATTTGTTCCTTTCCCTCGTTTTTGCATCCAGCGCTACACATGTATTCATTTACAAGCGTCCGAAGCGCGGATATTGTTTGCCTGCACATTGTCAAGGACTGATCTGCTTGCAAGCCGCCCAGCCCACCCCCATGACTATGCGCACCCATCATGGGGAGCCAGGGTGTCTGCTATGCATGTGGCCGCGCCCGCAGGGTGAATGCTGGGCACTCCTCCTCCTCACATTTTGACGGCATGGCATGCTGCTGGAACACTCGTTGGCACTTGCTGCACTGTGCCACCACCGGCACAAAGCGGATATATTTGTTGGCGCTGCGCTTGCCCTTGCGGTGGGGCGAAACCTGCACGCCGCCAGAGACCGCAAAAGTGAGCACGAAAGTAGGCATGGGGTTTCGGCAGCCATTAGCTTGGCTGCATCAGGGTGCCAAAGGCACGCTGGCTGCGGAGCAGGTGCCATGCCAGGCAGCCGCACAATGACAAGAAAGTAAGGCAGCAATGGGTGCGGCATAGCCTCTACGAGGCTAACTTTTGTAAAGTTCGTATGAGCAGTAGGGGTCCCACCTTCTTCTTTGGAGCTGCAAGCCACTGGAGGTCTGCCAGTGACGTGGGTATGAGCGCCACCGCTCGCTGCCCAAACGCCGCTGCTGATGCCGCTGCAGGGTCAACAGCTCCCTGCCACCAGCTACCAAGCGTAAGGCTGGTAAAGCTGCGGTTCTGCTGCTGGGCTTCTGCAAAACAGCGGGCCGCTAGCAGCTGCTGTAGTGCAGACCGACTTGCTCGTAGGGCGGCAGACATTGTGTAATGATTGTCTGATAGTCAACTGCAAGCGCACGACAGGGTTGGTGGCGGCTTTGAGATGCGCAGCGAGAAGCGCTTGGCGGGGGCGCCTTTGCGCAGGAGGTTGAGAAATATATCTGTTTTAATTAATAGTTGCGAGAACACCAGGGCAAAATGTCCCAATGGCGCTCTCCTGGGCCCTGCGGGGCGCAGCATGGTGTCAGCAGGGGAAGAAACGAAGACTGCTATAGTAGTGCGTACCGTAGCGATCGGACTGCTTGATAGCTAGTGGCTGCTTTCGGGTCAGACCCTGCCCTGAGGCTCGTCAGGCAGCGTTCTAGGAGGTGGCAAGCACCCCTGCGAGCGAGCAGGGGTTTGCGGGGGTCGGGACAGCTTCAGAGGAAGTATAACTGCTCGATAGCAGGGGCGGTGATACGGTGTGTCAGCGGTGCCGGTGTCTCGCAAGCAGCCCTGCAATGGCGGGAGACGACGCGCAGCCCGTAATGAAGGCGACGCAGGTGGGTGCTCCACGATGGTAGGACGCCCACCAGGCCTTGACAAGCCGAGGTGCTGGACTGCGGACCGCAACAGGCGGCCCGCTGGTGCCACCGGTGGGTGGAGGCTAACACCCCTTATTGAACCCGGCACCCACACAACAGTGCGCTGGGTTTGTGCTGTGATGCAGGAGGAAATGGCGGCGGCAAACATTGACATGGTGTCTAGAGACTTCTGCGCTCACATTCTGTTGAAGCTGAACAAGTGCCGGTGCGCAACCGCTGCCCGCCACAGCTCCTCCCACAGCTGCAGTTTGCCGCTCACAGCTGCTGTTGCAAAGAACAGATGTCCTGTGACGTATCCAAGCCCATATCAAGGTGCAAGGAACCCAATATTCAAGTTGTTTTGCAGAGGCTCTGTTGTGGTTCCGTCCATCCGCCAGGTGTGCGGTGTGGCCTTTCTCTCACACTGTCTGCATCAAGGCTGGCTGTGTGCAGGCGCGACAGCTTGTTCCTCCCCTGGAAGTGCGAGCATGAGCGCCATGAATACGAGAAGTGCGAGTACTTGGATTACAAGCGGCGAGTGGCGCTTGCAAGGCAGGAAGCCTGAATCGGCAGGCGGCAGTCACTGCATGAGGCGCTCCTGACGGTGTTGAACCAGCCTTGGCTGCAAAAGCGGTATATATGAGCATGCGAAATTTGAGTGATCCAACGATGGCCTGCGAGCCGGAATGGGCACATTGGTCTCTTGTTGTGACACACGTGTTCCTCGTGAATTGCCTTCCACGCACCCCACACCCACCAGCTTCCAGTCAGCACACACCTGCTCGGGCTGACCGCCCAACCTACGATTCATGTTCTGGAAAAAGACCCTTGAGGTGCGCTCTCAACGTCTGCTGGTCTGAGCGTGTGTCTGTTTGGAATGTTACATGGTGCGCTGCTTGCTGCAAGTAGGAAGCTGACTCGTTCTGGCAAATAAATATAGTTGTGCCATTGGCGCGCGCGTGTGTGTGGG
>JAAMXP010000112.1:0-19670 GCA_019693395.1 Ettlia oleoabundans
ATGCAATGCCCCACCTGGCTGTGCCCCTCATATATCGCTCCTCTTGGGGCAGCAGACCCATAAGGGAATACAAAGTATACAACCAAAATCAAAAACAGGAAACAGCCCCACCTGGCTGTCGTCCTCATACAGCGCCTCCTCTTGGGGCAGCAGCGCCACCAGGCAGGGGGTACGCCCAATGGTGGCAGCCAGCCGGCACACAGCCATGGTGCCGCTCTGCGCAGCAAGGAAGGAAGGCTAGTATTGACGATGTATACAGGGTGAACGGTGGTTGGGTGGCGGTGTGTGACACCTACTAGGAGGCCAACAGGGCCTCAGCAACAGGGTCCAAGGATGAGGGGTTTAAATCCCGGAGGCAGGTGACCGTCCTGCCAATCCCCAGTCTTGTACACCTACTCATCATGCAAACAAAGCACTATAACCACTTCAACAACTACACAAACATGCAACAGCATGCCCAGCCCCACCCCAGCACCACACACACCACCACCACCGACCCATCCACTCACATCTCCGCACGTACACCACACCCACCCCCACCCACCACACACACAAATACACACACACCTCCCGCAGGGCCTGCCACAGGGCGATGAAGCACGTGGCGCTGCCAGGCACCTCCTTGTCGTCTGCAAGGCAGTCATGGCGGGGCACACGCAGCTGTTTGTAAGTGCCGTTTGTAAGGCAGCAGCCGCGGCAAACATGCAAATGTTGAGGACTGCACCACACCCTACAACTTTCGGGCTGCTCCCCAACAAGCAGTGATTGTATTAAGGCGGCTGGCATCTCCTCCTGCCTGCTATACTTTTGGTGATGCCCTTGGGGCGTGTGATATCACAGCAACCGTCTAGATATCTGTCGGCCACTGAGGTGCCCACTCACAGCCCAACACAACGCCAACACGCATGGCCTGTAAGGGGAATGCCCCTCTTGAACGATTGTTAACCCAGAATAGGCGCCAACTGGACCTTGGAGGCACCCTATGGCCGGGCCCTCTTACATGGCCCTTGCCCCAGTAGACACCCACCCACCTCGCCCACCTGGGTATGCAAAGGTGCTGTTGCGGATCTGGTGGTATTCCTTCAGAGAGCTGCAAGAAAAAGCCCAGCAGGGCAAGAGAGCGACGCACGAGGTAAAAACAAGACCCAGGATATAAAAATAGGCGCATGAGGGCATGGACAGGTGAAAACAGACAGCCACAGGGATGCTGTGGCATCCATAGAGTTGACTGCAGCAACAACAGCATGACATGATCCACGAAATGGCTAAATGGCTCCAGGGACCTGTTAGCACTCAACTTTCCCAATTCAACCAGGTAGCGAATCCCAATGCCCGCAGCAGGCAGCGTTCCCAGTGCCCCTCACCCAACTGGCTCAAACGTCAGCGTTTACACCCCCCTCAGCAACCAGCAGCTAGCTAAACCATAACCCCTAAGCAGGCAGCTGCCCCAGCTCCCCTCACCTGACTGGCTTGAATCCGAGCAGCGTCATGCCACGGCGGCCGTGTCCCTTGATTGTCTTTACCTCCTCAGTGGACATATACACCTGGCGGCAAAGCGTGGAGGACAGGTTGAATCTGTTGAAAGCGCTGGTATGATGGTTGAGGAGTTGTGCAGGGTAAGCCCACCACATCACCCCCACCTACCCCCACCGCAACAAACATTTCGCGAGTGAAGGTGAAGGCGCACCTTTGGGTATCGAAATCCCTTCTTGAAAAAATACTGCTTGATCTGGTCCTTCTCCAGCACAGCTCCTGTGAGCAGGAAAGATGCTTACGGGAAGACAAGTGTAAACCGAGCAAATCACATAAACAACAAAAAGGTCCAGTAAACACCGGCAAACGCTAAGTTAAAGGAAGGGTGTGCTAGGGGATACTCTTGCCTCACAATCCTGATTCAGACTTCTTTCGAGCCACCCAACCACCATGCAGCACCAGCCCACCGTGCCGGGGTGCAACCCCTCCCTCCACCGCTCCACCAAGGCTCCTTGCCAGCTTTCACCACCCACCCATCCACCCATCCACCTGTATAGGTGTCAACTTGTCCAGAGGTGGAGTGGATCTCGTGCCCCATTCGTTTCGAGATCCTCACCAGCTGATGCCAAGGGGGGTGTGGGGGGCATTATAGAGGGATGATGGCACAGGAAGGCTCAGTGATAGAACAAAAAAAGGAACTTTGCTTTGATTCCTCGGCAGCTGATGCAAAGGATATTGTGTGGGGACTTGGAGAGGGGCTGAAAGCACTGAAAGGCACAGCAGAAGAGTGAAGGTGTCGAGTAGTAAGAGGAATTTTGAAGTGAGGTTCAAGGCATGGACAGGCACCTCCGGCATACATGCTAGGGGTTTGGCGAACAACCGAACTCAACACAGCAGCACCTGCAGCAGCCTCTGCACGGCATACGTCCAACACAGTCTCAGACAGAGGTCTGTACAGCAAGTTCCGTTGCGCTTAGGCAGACTGTATAGAAAGATTTGTATAAACAACAAGCAAAAAGCAAGAAGGAAAAAGCAAAAAGCAACACGTACCGGTCCGGGTTTTTGTCGCTGCAGTATCTGATACAGCTTGAGTGCCAGCTCCAAACCGCCGCCAATGGCCCACCTCAGCCTCGCCACCGTCCGCCGCTTGTGTGCCTTGCTGCGCACAAGAGTGAACATGTCCTGCGAAAAAAGAGCAAGTGTAGTGGTGGTGGTGGCGGTACGTATGCAACTGCAATGTGTCCAGCCCTGGGCAGGGTTGGGTTTATTTTGGGGCTGGGCACATATTGAATGTGTGGACAACGCAGCCCAGAACTGGCAACTTAGGCTGGACACCCCCCAATCCACCCAACCCCCCTGCCGCCGCTGCCACCAGAACAGCTGCAGTGGCAACTGCAGTAGCAGTATGGTGCAGCGGCAAACGCCAGACACCCAGCTCCCTCATGCTGCCTTTAATCCATATCTTTCACCACAAACCCACCCTCAAGCGGAAGACTTGCTGCCCCTCCTCCAGCTCCTCACCCTCGTCGCTGCTGCTCCCACGCAAGTACAGCAGCACCTGTGTTAACCAGGTTTGATGACAGTGCAACAAGGCTGGAAGGTGGATAGGGAAGGCAGCTCGGCAGGCAGCGGACAGGTCAAGCCATGAGGGGCCCAACTGCACAACTGGTCAACAAGACAGTTGAGAAACTGTGGCTGCAACCAGGCAGCGGTGTGAATTTTATACCGAACGCAGTGTAAGTGTTGCGATAATATGCAATTGAGACAAGCCAGACTTTCGCAAGCACTCGAAAAAAGGGAAATGAGTAAAATTTACGCTCTTGAGCGTGGATTGAGGAAGCACTATCACCTAGACCACAACTGCTGAGGCGGTGCAGGCTCCGCCATACTACGTCTTTGGTTTCAGCGTACAGGATTCGCCCCTTGGGGCCCCTTGGAAGCGGTGGTGTCGTAGGCTACCGTTCAACGGTTTTCCCTCCCTGGTTCCAGCCAAGGTTGATGCCTCGACTGGCGTACTAGGTACCACTTTCCGCCTATCCCCTCTTTCCAGATTCCAAAGAAACCCGTACTCGAGGGGATTCGAACCCCCACCTCCGGCTAGTAGGAACAAAGGTCTTGCGACTGGCTTCCTACCGGTGGTGGCCTGGAGAAGGGGGCATTCGCAAGCGCTCGTTTTTCATGAAGTTGCCCCAACAAACCCACCGCTCGCCAGAAGGGGTCCAGGTTGAAGGCGATATTGGCCGGTACCATTGGGTATAGCTCCACCGTGGTACTGGTCTCCCGCAGTGTGCGCAGATGCCCCTCCAGCTGCCTCCTGCGGGGCTTGAGGGACGAGCGTGGCAGGACCAGGGCGAGTGAGAGCACGATGGGAGTGAAGGTGGGGGGCTTGAGTGAAGGGCATGGCATGATCACTGTGAGTTATGAGACCAGGGATAGAATTGGAAGCAGGATCTTAGGGCATTGCAGGGTCGAATGTGCTGTACAGCAAGACAAGGAGGGAGTTGCAGGCAAGGGTGGGGCACAGCAGGCACTTGTACTGAAGACAGCAAGCCAGCAGCAAGAGAAACGCAGCTTGAGGTGCCTATGCCGGCAACTGCCCTCGACCCAGAGTGTTACGGCAAATGGCAAACGGTGCATCAGCACCCTGCCTGCCACCCAGCAATGCAACGCATTACAGCAAATGCCACACGGCGTGTCAGCACCCTGCCTGCTACCCAGCAATCCTGTCGTGTAGCGCCAAGTTGGCAGCCTCACCATGAGTGGGAGGGGTCATGCCCCTTCACATAGCGCGCAAAGGGCAGCTCAGATCGCGTGAATACAAGGATGCGGCGGCTGGCCCGGGTCTGCGGCAGGGTGGCGGTAAGGAGGCAGTCTGCACTATGTAGGGGCAGTCTGCATTATGAAAAAGGGCAGTCTGCACTACTTATTGGTAGCCTGCAATATAAAGTGGGAATTTGCACTAGGGTGGCACTGATGAGGCAGCCTGCAGTGGTAGGGTTGAAAGTGGAGGCGTCTCCGGCAGGGGTGTAAGTGAAGAGGCAGTGGGGAGGCTGCATGACGAGATATTGAGCCATGCCCAACCTACCGTGCCGGCGTTGCAAAAGCGGTGCAGTAAGAACACAGCCGCAACCCAACTAGGTGGGGTGCATCATGTGTTTAGCCAGCCATCCACCCCTGCCATTGGCAGTGCCATAGGCCCTATTGCACCCCAACCCACCTTCACGCGAGCAAACAGCTGCTTGGTCATCCAGAAGGCGCTGTTCAGGGAGGCGGGTTCTTCTGCCGAACCCACATGCTTGTCGAACCAGCCACCTGCGACAGCAGCACACGTGAAGATGGAGGGGCAACAAGCTTGATGCAGGGTGAGGCAGGGGCTATACTGCTACATCGAGGGGAGCAAAGAAAGGAAGGAGGGGGAAGGGAGGCAGGCACAGCGAAGGGGCATGGTGTAGGATTCAAGTCGGAATGCTGGCTCTGGCCCAAGAAATGCGCGGCAGCAGCCAGCCACACACCACAGCAGCCTGAACGACACCAAGGCAACCAAGGCAAAGGATGAGAAGGACCCTCAAGGTTGACCTGCCAGCCAGCCGCACATCACACCAGCCTGAAAGACAGCAAGGCAAACAAGGCAAAGGACGGGACCCTTACGGTTGAACTGTTCAATCTGGTTGACTGAGTCGGCGCCAGGCTGGCCCAACTTCTGCAGCAGCACAGAATGCGGCGGCAGGGAAGAAAGTGGTGAGTGCATCTCGTCACAAGGTGGGCTTGCAATGCCAGAATGGGGCAGCAGAGAAGAAAGTGGCGAGTGCATCTGTTCACGAGGTGAGCTGCTAGGCCACACAAGAATTTGTCGGAAAAATAGAAAGGGTCCAAGCGGGATGGATCACGTGACAGCTGCCGCCCTCTCATGAGCAGTCGCCATGCAGGTGGACCCAAACCAAGGATGCAGGCAGGCAGGCAGGCAGGCAGGCAGGCAGGCAGGCAGGCAGGCAGGCAGGCTAATACCCAGCCCTTCCGTACTGCTTTGGCAACAGCTGCCTGCATCGCGGACCCCAGTCCGCATCCAACAGCTGTGGCATAGCGACGCCTGCTGTGCAGACGACCGGACATACCTGCAGGAGGTAGCAGTTGGGGAAGTCACCCAGCTCCGTTTCTTCCGGCTGCTTGGCCTGCATGGCAGTGTATTGAATTAACCCATGGGGACGTGCAGCGATTTACAGAAAAGGGATAAAAGAAAGCCCCCCGCCCCCGCCTCCCGCGTTTCCCCGCGCCCACCCCCCATTCCACCCTACCACCACCCCTGACACCTGCCCTGGCCAAATGGTTAGGCACCCGGCCACCCACCCACCGTGCTGTACAGCAGGATCCCCAGCTCGTCGCCAACGGCACTGATGATCTTCTGCTTGGATATGTGCAGCGCCACCTTGACGGCTGCCTCCACCCAAGTCAAGCCCGCAAAGTCCTGCGGATAGCAACCCAGGCAGGCATCCTTCTTCCATGTGGTTGTGTGGTTGTGTGTGGTGCATTCCATCCCCAGCTGCTGCACCACCAGTGGACCTGCAGCGCTGACGCGCTCCATATGGCCGTAGCAGACAGACAGGCAGATAGCGAACATGGGTAGGAGCGAGATGGGACGCCGGGAGGCAGCGTCAGGTGCTGTAGGTGCTTCGCACCGGGCTGCGTCGCACGCAACCACAACGCGTGACCAAAGCAACAGCTACACAGTCTGCACGAGGCAAGCTTTGTATGGGCCAGCTAACAACAGGCGTGACTGACACGACATGCTGATTTTTGCGACGGTCCATGCCGCCCACACGCCACTGCGCCCAGCACCCAGCTTGCCTTATCTTCGTCCTCCCTGCCTGGCTCATCCACCTCGCAGGGCTCCAGCATGGCGGGGGATGCATCTATGAGGAACAGCAGCAGCTCCTTGCTCGGCTCAAAGTCCTGCTGTCAAGGGCAGGCAGGGACGGCGGGGACGGCGACATGTTGGGCAACCTACCCCGCACATATTCTGGTGCCTGCGCGCCTTGAATCGTCTCACGAGCCGCATATTGCAGCTTTCAGGCAGCCAAAAAACCCCGGTAGTGCACGAGCTAGGAGCAGATCACTTACCTCTTCCTCCTCAAAGGTGTCGCCGAACACCGACTCGTCCCAAGCGTCAGCCATGTTGGCTGCGGTTTATTCGTGCGCACAAACGGCCGTCAAGAGACAGGCCCGGCGCCGGGTGGCCGCTGCCAGCCTGTGGGATTCTGCTCGACACTAGAGACAATTCGTAAGCAGAGAAAAGTGCATTCAAGGTTCCCTGCGGACCGAAACCAGCAAGATGCGCCCGTGCTGCCCGTGCTATGGGTTCCAGTGGGGGCGCCCGTCTCAAGATGGATTCGCAAGCCATGGGCATTGCTGCCCCCGCCTGTGCAAATCTGTCTGTTTCTTTTGGACCGGTTCTTCTCTGCACGCGGCCAAGAGTCCCGCAAGTGTAGAAGAGCGACCGCCAGTCGAAATGGAAGAGGTGGAACAGGCTTTCAGCACCCTGCAATCTCTTCTGAGGGGCAGGTGAGCGGCCGCGTAGAGATCATTGCTCGCATTTGGCGGCGGCAGTGTGTAGGCCATCTCGCTCCCCCGCTTGCCCGCGCCCACGTCCCTTGCACTTCCCACTGGTTTTGCAGGTTGCAGCAGGTGACGGCAAGGGAGGCAGCGGTGGCCGCTGCAGAGCAGGCCCTGGAGCAGCGGGAGGCGCACCTGCAGCAGCGGTGAGCACCGCGGCCGCTGCCATGCCCCTCTCTACAGCGCCCCCTTCTGCTTTCTTTGTGCCGGGCAGCTCAGCATACCATTTCAAGGGCCCGATTCTGCCCCTCTGTGTCAGCGAACTGCATGCGCTCGCAGTGCCTGAGGCTTTGGCAGTCGTCCTGCCGCCTTGCCTTTGTCGTTGCGATGCCGTTGTAATGCCGTTCTGCGGTGCCTTGTGCTGCTGCCTGGCTGCTTTATGTCCTGAAGTGTAGGAGGGAAGGCTGCTGGCAGCCGTGCACTCTTAAATCGCTAGAAATGCTCACCGCTGCATGCAATGACTTTGGGCCTCATCTGCTCCAGAGCCATTTCCAGCCTTGCCGCGCCCCGCATTCCACCGCTAATACCCCAAGCCGACGCCCTCTGCCCTTGCAGGGAGGCAGAGTCCAGCCGCGTTAAGGCCTCCGCCGAGAAGGAGACCTCCCGCCTGCACCGCCAATCCACCCAGCTGGCGCAGCGGGAGCGGCAGGTGGCCGACGCCGAGGCGGCGCTGATGGCTCGGGAGGCGGCCTTGGCCCAATCTGAGGCTGCCATGGATGCAAGGGTGGAGGCCCTTGCTGCTGCAGAGCAGCGGCTGAGGTCCCATCTGCTGGAAGCTGACGTCAGCAACCACACGCTAATGAGCAACCTAGAATCCGCGCAGAGCGAGCGGGATCGTCTCGAGCAGCAGCTGATGGCCGCACAGCAGCAGCACCAGGCTGCTGCTGCCGCCTCGCAGCCGCAGCATGCGCCGCCACCACTCATGGTGCTGCAGCCGCACCCCTATGTGGTGCCGCAGCCGGGGCACCAGTCTGGCGGGCAGCCGGGGCAGCCGGGGCAGTTCCTGCCTTACCCCTACGTGCTTGCCCCAATGGGCCCCGGCCAGCCTGGCCAGTTCCTGCCGCCGCCACCCATGCAGCAGCAGGGTCAAGGGCAGGAGGCGATGCAACCCCCCCAGCATCAGCAGCAGCAGGGTCATCAGCAGCAGCCGCACGGCATTCCCCTCGACCAGCAGCAGCAGCAGCAGCAAGGTCAGCAGCCGTCCAGCCCCGGCCCTGTGCTGATGATGAGTGGTGCGCTCCCGCCGGGAATGTTGCAGTGGCAGCCCATGCCGGAGCACCAGAACCAGCAGCAGCAGCCACACCATCAGCACCCACCACAGCAGCCCATGCAGTGGCAGTACGCCCCCCAGCCGAGCCAGCAGTTTGGGCCCACTGGTCCTTCATCACCCCACCCGCCGCACCAGCAGCCGCAGCACCAGGAGCAGCACAATGGGCCCTACCTGCCGCAGCAGCCGCAGCAGGCTGCTCCCCAACCCATGTACCATCACCAACAGCAGCAGCAGCAGCACACTCAGGGTATGCCGCCGCCGGCACAGCAGCAGCAGTCCTATGAGCCCTCGGCGCCCCCTTCCGCGCCGTGGCAGCATCTGCGCGTGGCTGCCGGCGGGTGGCAGGCGCAGGCGGAGGCGCACGCGCAGCCTGCCACCCAGCAGAGTACCATGCAGCAGCAGCAGCGGCATGAGGCAGAGGCAGAGGCGCAGCAGCAGGCGAATGGGGAATGGCGGGCGGAGGGCGGTGTCCAGGATCGCGTTGGTGAGGGTGATGGGGAGGAGGGGCAAGAGCGGTACCACCCTCAGCAGCAGCGTCCCCAGCAGCAGAGCCAGCCCCAGCAGCAGTACGGTGGGAAGAAGCAGTACAAGAAGCTACCAAAACAGTACCGTCAGCAGGAGTACCACCAGCAGGGGCGGCAGTACGAGCAGCAGCACCAGCAGGTCAGCGGTCGGGGGTCGGCGCAGGGCCAGAGGCAGCAGCCCCAGCACCAGCAGAAGCGCCAGCCCTCCCAGCAGCAGCGGTACGAGCCTCTCAAACAGCAGCAGCAGCGTGGCGGCGGCGGCGGCGGCGGCGCGCTGCACCCCCGCCAGCAACAGAGCGGCGGCGGCTCCTACCAGCAACGGGGCGGCAGTCAAGGGCAGCACCAGGGTGGCAACAGCAAGCAGGGTGGGAGGCAGGCCTACCAAGCCAACGGCAGCCAGCGCCGCTACCAGCAGCGCCGCTCTCTGGATGACGACTACTCTGCCTATCCCGAGGATTCCGCGGCGGTGACAGCAGAGGGCAGCAGCAATAGCGAGGAGGGGGGTGCAGCCGACCTTGATGCTGCTGTGAGGATGCTGGCGGAGCAGCAGGCGGCTCAAGCTGCCACGGTTGGCGGCGCCTGAAAATTTGCTGCTTGGCCCGTCAGGAATACATAGACTGGAAACAAAGACGCGGCTTGGTTCGGGCGGCATACTAAAAGTGTCTTGGATCCAATGTTATTGAAAGATTGGGTTAAGTGCCCGCAGCAGGCTTCCACTCTTCACCTGCCACATGCCCCGCCAGAAAACACAAACACAATGTGCCACGCCAGTCCATTTCTTTCCTGCTTTGTTCCGGGTTTTGTACTCCTTCATATCTTTGATCGCGTGCTCCGAACACTTAGTCATTCGCACAGCTTCGCGCAACACACTTCAAATCATGACCAGTGATATGAGGGGCAGAAGGAACAGGGAAGAGTTTATGGCTCCTGAGAAGACGGCAGTCGACCAGTTTGCATACCTGGGTACTTTTCGTGGGTATGCCTTGTTCCGTCACCCTTGCTGCCTAACGGTCAAGCCGGTACCATGCTGAGGTGGAGCCCCCCTCGAGAGCCCTCCTCCCACACCCGCGCTCCTACACATGTGCATTGCCCGTTGCCATACACATCAGCCGCTCGTGTTCTCATCATCCTTAGTTGGTTTTGACGGCGAACTTCGGGCGCGCCGAGACTTGCTCGCCGCTTGCAGGTGCGACGACCGTAGGCAAGCGATTCGCCACAGTGGATGCAGCATCTATGTCGGCGGGCAGGGGTGGAGCAGCGGGCTTCCTGTAGCAAAGGAGGCGTCGGCGGCTCCCGCCCGATCCTGCCGTTTGCCGGCTGCCTGTCCCGTGCCAGGCGATCTCTGAATGTTCACTGAGCGCTGGACCTTGATTTGCACATCTGTACTGCTATGGTGCAAGGTTGTAACGTTAAAAGGTACATGCCTAAGAAGGAAGCAGGCAAGAAACTTGGGGGCGACACCAACACAGCAACACCGGCAGCAGCCTGTGTGTCTTCACTGGTGAGGTCGCAGTGACCTACCTAGAGCCCAATGCTGCTTAGTGCCGGCAGGTGTTGTAACCAATACTGCACACTACCTTATCTTGTCTCCACCGGTGAGGTGCCCGCGGCTGCCTTGCAGCGCGGCCTGTCAATGACGAACGCAGCTTGGTGCCGGCAGGGTGTTGGCTTCAGCACTGCACGCCATCTTTGCTTGGCAGGGAGGCTGTTATGCCTTATCTGTGAGGCCCATTTGTGCAAGAACCGGCACCAATCCATGTGGGTGCTGCTGCCTGTTCCGGCTTTCTCTCCCTTACCTGCCGCAGGGCAAGCTGACCAATGGCGAGCTGGTTGTGGACTTGCGAGGGCGCAGCCTATCCCAGGAAGATTTCTGGGGTGCCATGGTCGCCAGCTGTGCCCTGCCGCGCTGGTTTGGGCGCAACCTGGATGCCTGGCGGGACACGCTACGTGGCGGCATCTCCCCAACCTTGGATGCCCAGCCGCTGGTGGTGCTGGTGGATGCCAGAGGCATCTTCGCGCCAGGGGAGCGGTATGGAAGGATCATTGCAGAGATTTTTGAGGAGGCGGCACCACGGGCTCGCTTGGTGCTCACGCCTCTTCCGAAGCGGCGGCAGGAGGTGGCGTGTTGACACGACAATGGTGTTCACTTAGCAGCAATCCCAGACACGCAGACCTAAACATAGTTTATTACATCGCAAACTGGGCACTGCGGGTAGCTGTACTCCTGCAATCCTATCAGCGAGCACTGGCCATCTCTCACCAAGTTGCCTGGACTTGAACACTGGAGCCACCGCATTTGCCACCTCGTGACAGTCAGTCACCTACCACCTTCCAACTGGTCCTCTGCCTGCGGTTCTCGGGCTTGCTGATGGGCCTGGACCAATTCTGGAGTTCTGGTTTATATGCCCCACTGTAGTCCATTTGTGTGCTACCTTTGCGATCCATCAGGTGCAAACACCTGGCACGCAACAGACAACTATGTTCCTGCCTGTCCCTGGGCGCGACTCCCAGTTGTGTGTGTGCTAGATTGCCCCACGCCGCTCTGCTGCCTAAGATCCCTCGTTTCTTTTACTTTGCTCTCACCAGACCACGCTCCATCAATGTTACAAGCCCCGGTCTGTACAGTTGGTTTTGATTTGGAGCAATCCGCCCCCCAGGCTAAAAAGCAAAGAATGGAAATACGGCGGCCTGGCAGCCTGAGAAGAGTGAAAGGAGAAAAATTAAAGCAGGGGGGAGGGCTCCTACATGTAAGTGGAATATTGATTGATTTTTTGGGGAAGGTGAAATGTCGCCAGAAAGGCCGAAAGCAGCAAACAAGTAGCTGCGATCGTTTTCTGTTGGCATATGGGGCATTGTGACGCATTTGTTTGGCTGGCAGCAGGCCCCAGCATGTATGGCATGAACATTGAAAATAAACCACTCCAGTGTGGGTAAACCATTCGTATATCTTGTGTCATGCCGTGCTTCAGGTGTGCAGCACTTGCATGCCCATGTCAAAAACATCAATCACTATAGATGAAAACACACAAAAACATGGCCAGCACAACGGCTTCCGCTCCATTTGAGCGGCCACTTCCAAGATTGTGCGGGGAGGCTAATGACGGGGCGATTGTAGCAGCCTCAGCGCTAGGAGGCCATGGATACAATCCCCCAAATCCCATCCACAGCATACAGCAGTTTCCACAACTGATACCCATCCCCACATCAAATGGTTCACACCACTAGGGCATCTAGCTCATCGTCGTGGTCGTCCGCAAAGTCGGGGCGACCGCTGAGCAGCGCCGCCACGTCCAGGAACCGCTCGCCGCCGTCCTGGGCCTGCGAGGAGACAGAAAGGGCGCCGATTGACAAGCATGGCAGAGGGCGGCTTCATTGGCAGTGAAGTGGAAGCTTGCTATCTCGCAGTGCAGTACTGTGAGTAGGCATCAGGTTGGACACACTGAAACCATGCTTTTGCGAGTCTACACAGTACTGTCGCGGCGAATGCTGGCGGCAGCAAGATTGAGCAGGCAGAGGAATGGTAACCGAGGGAGACGCATCAACCAGCAAATCAACGGCGTCGTGCGCGTGTTGGGCAGCACCAGGTTTTCAAAAGGGCCTGGGCTGCAGCAGCTTCGGCCCGCCAGGGGCAGGGCGTGACCTGCCCTGCTTTCCAGGCCCCTGGTGCCCTGGAGCCTTCTGCAAGGTATAGCACGCTTTACTGTACCTGGCGCGTCTCTTCAAAGGCCATCCTGATGTCCTCGCGACTCAGAGTGCCCTCCATGCCGCCCATCAGGCTGTTGAGCTGGTTGAGCACGGCGGTGGCGGCTTCCTTCACCGAGGGCTCCTGGCTGCTGCTCCCGCAGCCGCCCCCGCAGCCGCCGCCGGACTGCAGATGCAAGGCAAGGGTGTGGAGAGGGTCAACAGGGTCGGAAGAAGGGTGTTGGACTGCTATCCGGTTGCTGTATGCGTATGAGTGGTCAAAAAAGCAAGGTCGCTCAATCGCACCTTTTGCGCGCTATCTTCCGCGCTGTCGCTGCCCCCGCAGCACCCGCCGCTCGTGTTGGATACTTCAGGCTTTGCGGTGGGCATGTCAGCCAGCGACTTGAAGTTTTGCAGGAAGGCGGAGCCGGCGTCTTCCACAATGCCGCCGCTGGCGGCGTCGGCCGCTGCGCTCCTGTGCGTAACACGCAAGGGGCGCCCTCTGGCCAGGCCCTGGAGGTTCTGGCCTGCGCTCTGGCGCGCTGGACGCGCCGCCAGGCGGGCGGGGTGGCTGGTAACAACAGCCACGAAGCTCGACATCGCGCGTGCACAACAGCAAGCGACGGTGGATGATACGTGCGGTTCACGAAAAATAAAGAACGTGAGCTGCACTTGGGTGCAGGCCTAGGGCCACCAGGAACCAGACGCTGAGCTGGCGCTCCACCCCATCTTATCGGCTCCCAAGTGCAGATGTTATGCGAGATATCTGAACTTGGAAACTAAGCAAGGGTTGTGCCTTTGTTTTGCGTATATCAGTGCAGGCTGCGCTCTTTACGAAACCTGTTTAGCACCCCCGCCGGGCTTGCAGTTTGCGCTGTCAGCTAAAGTTGACCAAAACGCTGCATTGTGCAATTCAGCAGCGGCCATGGCGGCGTGCGCTTCCTTGACTTCTGCTGTCCGGCACCTTTCAGGCAGCGCAGCTGTGCCCAGCGCTTCCAGCAATCGTACTTGTGCGGGAGCCTCGACATCGTACACCCAGCCCGCAGCAGCTCGCTTGCAGCAGCAGCGGCGGAGCTGGCAGCACGCAGCCGGTGCTAGCACGTGGCTTGCCGCGCCGCGGCGAGGCCGCCGACAGCTTGCTGTGCTGGCATCTGGCAGCGCCGGCGAGATAGTGGAAGTCAAGGACCTGCGGGGCATTCGGGTACTGAAAAACGAGGATGACACCCCTAGGGTGGAGTACCTGGTGCAGTGGAAGGACGGCTCTCCGGACACCTGGTGGGTGCTGCCGTTGCTGTTGCTTGCTGCTGTTGTGGGTGCTGATGTGTGCTGCTTATGTGGGTGCTGCCGTAAAATGTGAGGACGAACTGGTAAGAATCGAGCTTGCAGGGAGCCTGCTGGGCGCAAAGTGCCATTGCGGAATACAGAGAGGTGAAGGAACTATCGATCAAGGCAGTTTGGAGATTGACAGCCAGAAGGCTGCCTGCCATGCAAGCACCATTTTGTACATTTATGTTCTACATTATACCTTCTTCATTGCGCCCACTCCTTGCAGGGAGCCCTCCACCAACCTGGCAGACAACCTGCTGCGAGACTATGAGCAGCGCTGGTGGGGCGCCGTGAAAAAGGTGCGGCACAAGGACTTGCGTTCCCTGTGCATCCTCATGCAGCCTTTACAGTGTGACTGGCATGGACAGGCGTAAGTTACTTATGCCACTTGCGTCTACCACCACGGAACGACACAGGCGCTGCTGTCGGTGCTGTTGCCATCCCCGGCAGGCATGCCCTTCGCTTTCAGCCCCTTGCTTTGTTGCCCGCTACGCCACATTTTTTGCCTGGCTGACCCTACTTACAATGCACATGTGTGCCTCCGGCCACAGGGTGACGAGGATACCATGGGGGATATGATGGAGGTGGGCGGCGATGTGCTGTCCCGCACAGGTGGGCGCAAGCTGCGTGCTAGGCTGCTGACTGCATTGGTTGTTTGGGTGGCGATTCATTCCACTAGTGGCCTGTGGTTCTTGGTTGTCCTATTACAATGCAACAATGCAAAGCAACTCTACACTGCATTGTGCCAGCTGAGCATATAATCACACCACACATGCACACCAGGTTTCCGGCACATTGTGCGCACATGATTGTTCGTCATGCACTGCAGTAAACGAGGACCGCCGCTCCGCTCTGCACTTTGCCGCCGCAATGGGCAAGGCGCCGCTGGTGCAGAAGCTGCTGCAGGCGGGAGCCGAGGTGGACCTGGCGGACAAGGAGGGTGCGTGTTCTTATGTAATGTACCGCTGCATATACTGCCTGTACTGCAGACATATATGATGAACACAACATGCACTGCAGATGGGCAGCTGGTTGGATTGCTGCCAATGCGGCTTGCCATACTGCCGCCGGTAATCGGCCTTCATCACTTTCTTTCCTGGATGCCCCCACTTATGCCGCGAGCTGCAGGCTACACACCCCTCCACATGGCGGCAGGCTACATGCACACCACCACCATTGGCGCGCTGCTGGCAGGAGGTGCCGATCCCGAGCAGCAAGACAGGCAGGGGCGCAGGTGCGGAGTGTAGGTTTTTTGCCACGTCATTCGGTTGGCCACACCTGTTGGCTTTGGGTTGGTTGGGATTGCCTCACTCAAACAGCAACAGCAAAACCTCGACACAACAGGGTTGCCTCACTTCGACAGCAACAGCAAAACCTCGGCACAACACAACCAGTAACCAACCGCCTCTGCAGCCCTTTGGAGCTTGTGGAGGGTCTTCGTGCCGCGCTGCCTGCGGGCAACCCAATGCTGGTGCAGCGGCGCATGCAGCTGGAGAACGTGATTCAGATGCTGACAGGTGGGTGTTGGTTGCGGGCGCTGATGAATTTTTGAGTGGTTGGTGGGCAATGGGTTGGTGCATCCTGGTGATTGTGGACCTGGGGCTGGGCGGGTTTGATGGCTGTATGGTACAGGTAACAGGTTCAAGAGTTGAGTAACAGCATGGGTGGCTGGCTGTCTTGATCTAGAGTGGTGGGGCGGCCTTGCATCCTCTGACCCCTGTGCGCAGGGTGAAGGGGGCCTGGCTGGCTGGGTGCAGGCTGGGTGCTGTTGGAGATTGGGCTATCAACGCTGTCTAGGCATGTCTAGATTTTGGGTTATGCTGGTGACCAACTGTCGCTCAATGCCACTCCACAGTGCACCTATCAACCCCCTCTCTTGCAGCCAACATGTTTGAAGATGTGGAGCCAATTGCTGTGCTAGGCAAGCGTGAGCGGCAGCCAGGGGCAGCTCCGGAGGAGGAGGAAGGCGCAGCGGCGGATGCAAGCAAGAAGGAGGGCGAGGAAAAAGAAAAGGAGGAGAAAGAGGGCAAGGATGCGGCGGCTGCTGCCACCGGGCCTACTGTGACCGAGTGGCTGATCAAGTTTGAGGACGAGGAGGAGGTGCGTCTGGGTCTCGCTGCTTGGTTGACAGCAAATATGTATTGGGCGGCTTGGCCATGGGGCAGCCTGCTTGTAGTTCTTATGCTTGCTAGCAGCAGTTCAAATATCTTTATACCACAGCTACCTACACACCAGTACTAGCAATGCAACTTGATGCTGGTTTCCTGATTTGGGTTGGCGTCCCTGTCTTATCCCTTGAATATCCTCCCTTCCTGGCTGCAGCCCACGTGGGTCGAGTCGCGGTATGTGAGCCAGGAGGTTGTTGATGACTATGAGGCTGGGCTTGAGTATGCGCAGGCAGAAGCGGTGCTAGACATGCGACAGCGCGGTACCATGCGCAAGTACCTGGTCAGGTGTGTGTGTGGGTCTCCAAGTGTGTGGTAAACAAGGTTGGTGTTAGCGCCGGTGCTGTGTTGCATTGGCAATTTGCTTTTGTAATGAGTGATGGACTAAGTGTGATATGCCATCCCAAATGTGTGTGGACACGAGGTCGTTGCTGTTCTCCAGGTAGTGTGCTACCGCACTTCGGCATCGCTGCTCTTGTCTGGCTGGCCGAGCCAGCCGACGTGCTTTTCGGGCCTGATCCTGAGTGGACTGTAACTGACTGACCCAATTTCATCATCCACAATACTCCTGCTTCTGCTGCAAGCAGGTGGCAAGACGACTACCCGGATACTTGGGAGCCTGAGGAACATGTCAGCCGTGACCTTATTGCCCTCTACGAGCAACAGGCAGCTGAGCAGAAGGGCACCAGCGACTCCAGCAGCGGCGACAGCGGTTCCCAGGGCAGCGGCAGTAATGGCAGCAACGGCAGCGGAGAGACAGCAAAGATTGGTGCTGATGGCAATGGTGCCACAGTGATTGGCGCTCACAGCGGTGCAGCAGAGGCGGCCACTGCTGCGGACTTGCAGCTGCGGGGGACGGCGGCATGATGACAAGGCCGCTACCTGCACCACATACTCCAACAACTCAACTCCTTTGTTCAACACGACAACACGAGTGTTTTTAACTTGAACCCACACCGAATTGTAACTCATTCTCCTATCGCGCATGCAAAGCAACTGGTCCCTATTGGACTGCCTGATAGATTGTGGCATCATGGAACAACAACGCTGGTTGGTCTTCACAGCATGTTGGTGTGGAAAATGGATAACGCTGCCAGTGTCTGGTTGTTGATGGGCATTATATAGTATACTGCAAGTGTTGGCTGCTCAAGAGGGTGGGAGCAGGCTGGGCCCACCTTTACCAACGCCTGGCCAGTTGATGAGCGCTTGGCTGCAGTAACGACATGTTGCGATGTTATGTGCGTCCCCTTCCTGCAACATTACGCCGCAGATTGTTTCGTAGTTTACTCTATTCTCCTATCTTTCCTGCCGCGCCCATAGGCTTTGTTGCTGTTCTTACGGTCAATTCTGACAGCGTGGACCCCCACGCAACCGGACACGCAGCCTTCTCTGCAACAGGTGAGTGCATTCCAGTTGTCGCGATCCTTGCTGAAGAGCTGTTGAAGCAGTCCGCTGCCACGCCGTATAGACGAAGCGCACCTACCTGAGCGCGTGCCGCGCCAGCAATTGGCCCAGTGCAGGTGAGCAGCTTGATCAGTTGGTGTTATATTTGCTGCAGTTGGGTCTGACGCTCGCCTGTCTATGGCGCTGCGCGACAGACCACGCAGTGCATAACTTGCCAGCTTTCAACTCCCTCACTGTTGCAGCATGGCACGAACCAGGTCGGCCGCCGCAGCTGCGCCAGCGGAGCCCGAGCGGGAGGACACAGGCATGGTGCTGCCAGCTGTGCCATCGGCGGATGACCGCTCAAAGGACCCAGCGGTGAGCCCCTGCCTGTCCCTGGCTTTGTTTATAGAGGGTTGTGTTTAATGCTTACGATCACTATGCAAACCCTGTATTCCATGCAGCACGGTTCCTTTCAGCTAACCAAGCACGCTCGCACTCGTCCTTGCCACTAAAGCTGCCCAGTCGCTTGCAGTTGCGGAGGTGTTGTTGGCTTTTCTCCCTCTGCATCCCCACTGCCGCTCCAGTTGGTGCCCTGTAGGAATTCTATGCATTACTGAGTTCTTTGCGAAACAATACCTCCACCTGCTACCCCCACTTTGCAGGTGTGGGACATGGTGATTGTGGGTGCTGGCGTGGCGGGCTCCGCCTTTGCCTACCAGCAGGGCTGCTCCGGCCGCCGGGTGTTGCTATTAGAGCGAGACCTATCCCAGCCCGACCGTATAGTCGGCGAGCTGCTACAGCCAGGCGGTTATTTGGTGCTTAAACGCCTCGGGCTGGCACACTGCTGCGAGGGAATCGACTCACAAAAGGTGCAGCACCTAGCAGCAGAGGCCGGCAATGCCTGGGGGGGATGCCTCTGCAGCTGGGCCTCTGTTGCGCTGCTTTTGCGTTTGACACTGTGCTTGCTGCCCGTTACTGCTTCTGCGAAGGTGCTGCTGGGTCAATTCACCCAGCAGTGTGCTGTGGCACGAGGCCACTGCCGCTGCCACCGCAGCCTTGTTCATGCAAAACGGCACCAATCATGGAGCTGCATGTTGATAGTCATCCACCTTCCTCCCATGTTTGCCTCCCACCTGTCTTCCATCAGCCTAGTGTTGTTGGATCTGCTGCCCTTGGTGCCCAAATGCCTTGTGTCACATCACGAAAATGCTCATCCTATTGTTTTTTTTCTGTCATTACTTCTTCAGGTCTTTGGTTACTGCATGTTCAAAGAGGGGAAGGAGGCCAAGGTAGCGTACCCAACTGAGGGCATGGGGGAGGATGTGGCGGGACGGTCTTTCCACCATGGCAGGCACGCTCTGACACAGCGCCCATTACTTGTTCTGTGCTCGTCTGTGCTGTGTTGCCCTCCGCGCATTGCTGCTCCACGCCGCAGTATGCAGGCCGCAGGATTCCTGAAAATGGTGGCAGCAGCTGAGGCATTTCTTAGGCACAAAAGCCATACTAAGTAGCGCGAGCGTGGGTCAGGCAGTTGGAAGCAGATAGGCAGCTTGAGACTTGCGCCCTGTAGCTGGTACTGTGGTACAAAGGAGCTCCTGTGGTTGGGGCTTTTGGGCCGCCATCCGACCTCACCCCCCCCACCCACCACCACCGTGCCGCCTTTCCTCCCTGCAGATTTGTGCAGCGGTTGCGACAAGCAGCTGCAAGCCAGCCAACTGTGACTGTGCGGCAGGGATATGTGCGGAAGCTTAACAATGGTGACTTAGGTTGCCTGGGCTGAAGGCTGAGTGGGTGGGGGCTACGCTATCATTTTACGTGTGCGGTGCTGCTTACGTGTTGCCTGAGCTGCTGTCGCCTGCATCTGCCAAGTGATTGCAGCCAGTCAAGCAACAGTCGGAGTGGTCTGCAGCATCCAGGCTGCCACGTGCACAGCACGTCGCTGACATGTTACGCCAGCTGCTCCATGGGGTTCCTTGGTCTAGGCGTTGGAACTTGCTTGGCTTTTGGGATCACCAGCACCCCGTCGCCTACCTGCCTTTGGCCTACCTTTCTTTTGCCCCCCTGCCTTCTGTTTACCTGCCATCCCGCCCCATCGGCCCACTCCCTTGGCTGCAGACAAATGCGAGGAGTGGGAGGAGGGCCAGGCGGTGACGGGGGTGTGCTACAAGGGTACTGACGGGCAGGATCATGTTGCACATGCGCACCTCACGGTGAGGTTGCTGTGTGTGTGTGTGTGTG
>JAAMXP010000113.1:207-17585 GCA_019693395.1 Ettlia oleoabundans
CCCCCCCCCCCCCCCCCGTCTGTGCCCTATCCCCTTATTCTTCTTCCCTCCTCTTCCCGCAGCTTTTGCTTCTGCGGCCAGACTTCAGCGCCACTCTTATGTGCCTTGATCCACTTTCTGTGCCTTATTCCCCTGCTTTCTTCCTTCCCCTGCGCCCTCCGCAGCTCCTTTGGCGACCCGGACTTCAAGGAACCGCTGCACCTGGTCACGGCCACACCCGACGTCATACGGGAGCGCCTGCTGCCCGGGGACGATTTTGTCATACTGGCGTCTGACGGACTGGTGAGCGGCGAGGGTTAGTGGGTAAAGGGGCCTGTGCATCCCAGCCCGGTGACAACTTTGTGGTGCCAGTTCGGATGGCCGCCTGGTAGATAGCATTGCTGGTTGGGGGTGATCTTGCTGATTGGGAGTGGTATTGCTGGTTGGGGGTGGTATTGCTGTTTTGACAAGCTGCACAGCTGGGCTGGTGATTGGGCGTGCAGAAGATGAAGGCCAAGGTAGTGCATGGCAGCGTTTGCATTGTCCCGCGATGCAGCGGACTGTGGACGTTTTTTGGAAGCCAGTGCAGTACTCCACATCGTAATGCCTCTATTAGTCGGCTTTGATTGAGATCCCGCCCCTCAACCTGGTCTGCGAGCACGGCATGAGCAGCCGCTGCTGCTGGCTGCACTTCACCTGAGTGACGGCGGTGGATTGAGCCCTGTTTCATACTTCTGACTCGGCCACCTGCCCGACATTTCCTGCTGCAGTGGGACGTTCTGTCAGACTCTGAGGCCTGCTCCGTGGTGCGGCGGCACCTGCAGCAGGCAGGGGCGCCACGCCAGATCACGCCACCGCAGCTGCTGCCCGGCGCCGCCGCCTTTGGTGCCGGCAGCGTTGCCGACCAGCTGCGCCGCCCGCCGGTGCTGACCGCGGCGCTGGCCACGGCGGCGGCAGAGCGGTTGGTGCAGGAGTCCTTGGATAGAGGCACCATGGATAATGTCACGGCTGTGGTGGGACTCTTGCAATGGGATTGAACAGCTCAGCAGTGGGTCGCTGGCTAGCAATTTTCCGCCAGGGTGGGTGTGATCCTCGCTGCCTCTCTCCTTGCATCATGGCACGACTCCGCGCTTGTTTTTTTACAGCCAGTTGCCCACATTCGGTTGTCGTACACGCTAATACCTCGGCAGCTGCTGTCCGTGCGTTGTATCTACTGAACTGAGTAATTCTTCTATTCTTCTCATAAGAGGAAGGGCCGCCCGCCACGTGGCACCGACACCCGACATGCTGCGCTTGCTGTGGACAAGCGGCGTGTGCCCCATGTACCTGTGTAACGGATATGCTTATCACTGGTTTGTACCAGCCCAATTATCTCCGGCAGAAATATAACCAGTGGATTGAGTCAAGTGCTACGCGGAGGGATCTGCGGGAGCTGACGATGGAGCTGGGCCCGGTCCGCCCGCTCGCGCCGCTACCGCTGCATCGGAAGCGTTCATGGCTGCTGCTCACCATCCTCGCGGTATGGGCAATCACAATCGCCCCAGCCGATGCCGCCAGGTGCTGCTGTCTGCCACCGGTGACTCACTGTACAACTGGCTGCCCACACCTCACTACTGAGTATTGTTTACTATTCATAATAATAACAGCAAGTGCACTGTGGATAAGCTGCTGTTGATGGGGTTCATTGCCGACTAGCTAGGATATGAGCCCAGGTTTGCAGTGCCGTACTCCGCCATTGTCAGCCGGTCAGTCGGCCGGCACTAGCTGATCGGGGAAGTTTTGGTTGGCATGCATGCAGGGATCTGAGTAGAGATGATATGGTCCAAGCAGCCATCGTAAACGGCCGAAGCGCACGCAGAGGAAGGTGTGTGCACGAGCACAAAAGCAGGCCACCGACGCAGCAGTGCTCTGTCACTCGGCCAGCATTCGGGACAGATGGCGGCAGGTGCAAACAACACTAGATGCCGGCAGCATCAGCAAGGGCCGCAGCAGCAGACAGCTGCCGCAACAGCAGGATTGGACAACAGCAGGCTGCGGCAACAGACAGCGGTGGTTTAGCCGCCTCCCCTGGCATGTGCCTGCAGGTACCCTTATGCCGCTTCGCTCCGGCAGAAGAGCAAAGGCTCCAAGTACTTCCTACACTTTTGCGGCGGTGAGGCGCTTGATTATTGCACCAAATAATGCAACACCGCTACTTTAAGAGAGCGTGGCGCCAACTGCATCCCCCTTTGCTGTTGGTGCTTCCCACCTTCAGCCGAACAGCCATGCGTATGTTTGCTGTATCGACTGCTACCTCTTTCATTGCCTCTCATCCCTTGACCTTCAGGCTCGCTAGTTCACAAGCGCTTCATCCTCACAGCGGCTCATGTGAGTGCTGCTGCCCCTCTTGTGGCCATGTAACCATACCAGCGCAGCCTATAGTGCCTTTCATAGGGTTTCTTGTTGCAGCCGCAGACCTGTGCCGGCCCTGGTCTTAAGGTTGCCTGCTGCAGTGGCAAACCTGCCACACGTCAACTGTTCTTGTGCTCGCCTTGCTGCTCTGCCACTCCTTGCATTCTGCTCCCTTCAAGTTATGCTGTGCAGTGCTTCTTTGATGACAACGGGCGGCTTGCTGGAAAGAGCTTCTTCAGGCCCTTGGTGCGCAGGCATTTACAGCCCACCCCTGCCGCAGGGTTTAGAGCTGGCTTGCAGGCAGGCCCATGCAGGCATCATCATCATCATGCAACCCTGGCGGAATCCCATGATTCGGAAGTGGACTTGGAATGAGCCACCTTGGCCCAGCCTTGCTTTGATATGCCCCCTCGCTAAAACAACCACATCAACAAAAACAGGCTGCCTGAGCATCAGACCAGCTACGGTGGTGCTGCAGGTTCGCATAGGCGGCTATGCCAAGTATGGAGACGACAGGGGCCACCAGGCTCGACGTGGCATTGCAGTTCGTATCCACCCAGGCTATAACCCTGTCACAGATGAGAACGACATAGCAGTGGTCCTGCTGGACCGCCCCTCTACAAAGACTCCCATCAGGCTGCCGCCGGCCAGTCGCCCGCTAGCGGCTCGTTTTGGGGCGATGCTGACGGCCATCGGGTGGGGCTTTATGGCCGATGGCGGGCCCTCTGCCAGAGTGCTGCAAGAGGTGAGGCTGCTGGCTTGATCACGTGTAAATGATAGGTTCTTTGTGAACTGCTCTTTTGCTCCCTCAAGTTGGGATGCACAGGTTGTGACGGCAACTATACTGAGGCCTCAATTGCTGCGGCTGTCATTTTCATACGACTGCTGCAGCTGCTTGTTTCCTCCGCTGCCGTCCTGTGACCATGTCGGTCGTCAGGCTGCTGTGTGCTTGTTTCTGCTGCCGTGCCTGATGCAGATGCAGCTGAGGTTGCTGCTGCTGCTGCCTGCTGCTGCTGCTGCTGCTGCTGCTGTCCGGTGCTGCTGTTTGCTAAAGGTGCAGCTAAGATTGGCGCCGCTGCTGCTGCTGTGTCCGTCTGTGTGCAGGTGCAGCTGAAGTTGCGGAGCTTCAGGGAGTGCAGGAGCTACATGCCCCGGGAGCGCTGGGGGATCAACTCGATGATATGCGCAGGCAGGTGTTGTGTGTATGGTGTTTGCGGCATGGTTCATGTTGTGCTGCTGCTGGTGGTGGAGCCCTCCTGTCGGGGTACCCTGCTACTTGCATCCACGCTGTCTAGCACCCACGCCTGGAGGCTACTGCTGCTGGCCCGACAACACGGCACTAGCTGGCTGTTGGCCCACTGGGACCTGGAAGCCGCTAGCATTGGGGCCCAGCACTTGCAGCACCAAACCGATGATATAAGCATGCATATGATTCATGTCATGATGATTGTTATCAAACTTGTGGTGAAGGTTTTAGGGTGTTTCCTGTGCTGATGTTGGTGCACCCTGTTGCACTCACCCAGCAGCAACCGGCGTATGGGGGATGGCCCCTTTTGACTGCGTGCCTTGGGGCTTCCTCTCCACACTGGTGCCTGTTTCAGCTTGCGTAATTACCAGTGCTGGGTGGGCTGTGGAGTTGTGACTGCACGACAGGTAGACGAACAGGCATGCATGCAGGTAGGCAGGCAAGCTGGTTTCTTTCTCACTTGCAGCTACTTATTTGGCGTGACACTTTTGACGAGGTCTGGTGCGCAATTGCAGCCCCGGTTTCAAACAACTGGTATGCAGGGGAGCCATGGACGGGCAAGGACACATGCACTGGCGACTCTGGCTCCCCTCTGCTGAGGAAGACCAAGAACAGAGGGAAGAAGAGCTGGGACGTGCAGGCAAGGGATCGCCTCTCCACTTATGTTGTGTTCTCAGCACTTTGACAAGTACCTCTTCTGCGCTAGTTCTAGGGTTAAGTAGTCTACCCCAATTGGTCGCCTTCGTGGGATAAACTACTCAACCCTAGTAGTTGTTTATCCCAACTACTAGGATAAACAACTACTAGCGTTATTTAGTTTCGCGCGCAGCACCTTTCCATGTATTTCTTCTGGGCCAGTGTTTCTCCCCCCTGGCAGTCTGCTTCCAAGGAGTGAAGAACCAGTCAGTGCCAAGGTTTGCCTGCCACGATGCTGGCAGTCTGCTCCCAAGGAGTGATTGCTCTCACTCAGTGCCGGGGCTTGTGCACGAACAACCTGGCCTCTCCACCCACCGTGCTGCAGGTCGGCATCGTGTCTTGGGGTTACCGCTGTGCTGGCAACAAGCCAGCTGTATACACAAACGTCGCCCGGCTGAAGCCTTGGATCAAATCCAGCATGCGTGCGATGCGCAAGCAAGAGCGACAGCGGCGGATGCGCGCCAAGGGCTAAGCTATGGAAAGAAGAATATGCCGGTGGGCTTGGGTTGAGGAGGCCTGCTTAGGATCGACCCTACAGGTCCTGACTTATCGGGGGTGCCCCTTGCTGGCTATTATGGTTGAGATCGAGCTAAGCCAGCCTAGCTACCAGCCTGCTCTTGCTCATTAAGCTGGTGCAGCATTGGCCAACCACATACCCTCGGGTTCGTTTTATTATAATATGCCGCACCTCGGAATGTGAGCGCTATTTTTTCGTTTCAGTAGAATATGCTGCACCTCGGAATGTGAGGGCTATTTTAGCATGGGAATGCGCGCATGCCATGGTGCTCTTATTGTTGATCAATCAAATCTTTCCACCTGCACATAACCTCAGATTTGTTTATCTCTTTTATTTATCTCTTTTGCACAGCCCCAGGTGATTTGTGCTATTCGGTAATTCGTTATGCAACAACGTGTCATCTGTGCAAATTAGGCATGGAAATTGGCAAAGGCGACGGCATGCCCACGCATCAAGCAACATTGCGAGGAGGACAGGGGGCTCGGGGGCTTCCATCTTGTTGTACAACAGCAGCAGCAGGAGGCTGGAGCAGGACCCCCNNNCCCCCCCCCCCCCCCCCATATGGTTTGCGGTACCATCGCAAGCAAGGCTGCGTCATGCGGCCAAAACCCTGCAAGCACTTCAGCCCCTCATCACAGCTTATCGTAGCCCATCTCTTGGATGATCTGGATGTGAGTGCTGCCTGTCAGTGACTTCAACTGGCGGTCTTTCAGCTGCTCCTCTTCCTTTCCATTGTCGTCGTCGGCGGCAGCATCGGCGGCTGCCTCTTCGTATTCCACCAGCATCTGGTACAAGAGGTAGAGGGTGGAGGCCGCTGCGAGGCAGACCAGCGCCGTACCTGCAAGTGAGTGACATGGTTAGGTCAGGTCTGGGTGTCATTGCTGTCCTAATTTAGTACAGGAGGTCAATCGTGCTCGGGCCAGGCATGACAACCTACAAGTTACATGTGTCTGTGCGCCAAAAATTCAATGCACGGGTCTCCTCGAGTCGCATTTTCCTGTTTTCCACCGTTGTGTGATAAACCGGTACCCATGCAACACACGTGGCTCACCACTGATGCTCAAGTAGCAGTCCTGCTGCAAAACCTCATTCACCATTGCGGCGCCATCACCTCTGGCAGCTGCAAAGGATTGTGGGGCTGAATTCCCACAGTTCAGGACGCAAGCCACGGCAGGCTGCATGTAGCTGCCTTGATGCTCAACAGGAGAACTGCACAACCCGATGTCAGCCTGGCATCGTATCTCGCATACCCAAGGGCAGGCAGGCAGCACACAGGGGCTGATGTTGCTTTGTTCCTTAGAATGCCCGGCTTTCCAGCTTCTCTGTGCAGGCAAGCAGGCAGGCAGGCTGCCAGTTGGGTGCAGGGCCAGAATAGCAGCAGCTGCCCATGTGCTGTGCAGGCAGGCGGGCAGGCACACAGGCTACCAGGCGGGTGTGCAGGCCCTGATAGCGGCAGATGCTGACCTGGCGTCAGCACTAGGCGGCGCTTGGTTGTCCAGCCCACACGGATGTCAAACACTCCCGGCTCGCTGCTGCTGGGGACCACAGTGCGGCTGCACCAGCAGATGAGAGGAACTGGGGGTTGTTTAAGTTGCACAAGGGGGGTCAGCCTAAGTGAGGACAGTGATGACAATGCTAGGTGCCACAGCTGTGGCTACTAGGCCTCTCAACTGTACTGCTGCGGCATGGGCACGAGGGGTTGCAGGAAGCTAGCATGCAACCAAGTGGTTGGGCGCCAAAATGTGAGGTCTGAATCCAGGGTTCCCTGAATAACTGTGATGCTGGTAATCAGCAGCTGAGAGATTGAACTCAGACAATTTACATGACTGTGGTGCTGGTTTGTTAGGACTGCGAGTCTCAGCCAAACTAACAAGCCCCTTTGCACCCCTCTTGCAAATTTCAAGTTCAAACCTTGCATGGTAGCCAGCAAGAGGCGGCCCCTTCGGGCCGTTCCTCTGCTGGCTTCCTCAACCCACGCCCAAGGGCGTATTCTTTCTTTCTTTCACCCCTCTTGCATGTGTTGTGTATGGTGCTTAGCCCAATGATCCCTAGCCGCTTCACCACTGCTGGGCCAGTGGCAATCAGCGTGCTCCATACTGGTGCGACAGACAAACAGGGGTATGCAGGGCAGCCCTGCTGCCTCACACCAGTGGGTCTGTGTCGCAAGTATGTGTCGCAAGTTCCGAAGCGGTTAAGCAGACTGCACACACAGAAAGCAAAGCAACCACCACATGAGGTGCTCACTCACCTGCTTGAGAAGCCAAAGACGGTGTCGTTGCGAGTGTAGAACAGCTCAGCCAGCCAGCCACCAGGCAGATCCGCCGTGAGGGCGGGCACAGTACTGGCGGGGGGGAGCTCCACACCGCTGCTGCTTGCGGTACCATAGGCCCCCCCCGAGGCTTCTTCTGCCATGATCTGCTGGGCATCAGAGACGAGCTCTTGAAGCTCGCTGGCAGAGGCGGCGCCAGAGCCAGAGCTGCCGGACAGCGGCAGCTGCTGCTCTCCCTGTGCTTGTGATTGAGTAGCGGCCCCTTCAGGAGCCTCGCTGGGTGCCAATTGCTGCAAGAAGACATCGTGGAAGGACGTGCCCTCGTTGCCCGCCCCGCTGTGCTCCAGCATCAGCCAGTTAGGGGCAGCTGCCTCAGCTGGAGGGGCCAGGGGAACCATGGGAGGGGCCGCATAAGGCTGGGGCGCTTGGGCTGGCGGGGCGGGCTCCGGGCTTACAGCAGGCCACAGGAACAAGTCGTCAGGTTGTTCATATGCTGCATCCCAGGCGTTGTGCTGAGCAGCCGGCGCGTGGCTCCAGGGGTGACCCTCAGCGGCGGCAGCTGCGAGGGCGGGTGCTCCAAGCGCAAGCGCCGCCGCTAATGAGAATGTGAGCAATATTGCACACATGGCAGGGCCCGCGGTGACAATTTCTGACACAGGCCAGGCAACCTGTTTGGACTGGCCAGGAGCCGAGAGCAAGCGTGTGGGGTCGGCCCTGGGTTGCGTGGTGTCTGACTAAGTGGCTGGCCGACAGTGGTCCTCTGACAGCACAGCTATGTGAAGGGGAGCTCCATGAGCAGCAAACCATCCAGCTCCCTGGGCATTACGGGTTCGTTTCTTGGACGACCCAAAGGTTGGAAAGGATGGCCCTGGATTCCCTGCAGCTCATGCACAATGCAGGTTTCTGTCTAGTTTTGGGATTGATAATCAATGCGGTGTTTTGTTCCATATACAGCCCCATGTGCGCTGCTTCGCTGTGCATGCAGATGGCTAGCTTTTAACAGATAGATAGCGAAAAGGTTGTCTGCACTGCTCAAAAACTGTCAAGAATGTTGTGCTCAAAACTCCCACACCTCAATGGGCACAAATGCTGTCCACCGTTGCACCTTCCAATTTGCAGCAGACTCACACGTGGCATGGAACCAAACCAGCCACTGCATGGGGCAGTTTCTCCTCTTACACTGATTGTAACGAGGTTACAGTATTACTGGAAGGCTGCCTGTCGCGTGCGCTCTTGAACCGGCCGGATCCCAAACCGCCCGCGCCTTGATTTGAGCCTCGGCGAAGCGGCGCGCCACCATCGACACCACTGCAAACCTTTGTTTCCACCACACACAGCGCGCGGAGCGCCATGACGGTTTCGCCGCCGCCACTGGCTGCCGTCGCCAGCGTGGCGGCAGGGGCAACGGAGGACTCTGTGGTAGTTCGCTCCCTGGACTTCTCCTATCCCTTCGGCCAACCAGTCATTCATTCCCTCGACTTGAATCTGCCACGTGGTAGCCGCTGCCTGTTGACTGGAGCAAACGGCGCAGGTCTGATGGCAGGCATTCCGGCAGGGCGGCGCCCCGCTCCTGCCGAGCGGTCTCTGCCACCTCCTGCCGTCGCTGGGTGGCCCCTCAACTGCACACAGCAACGTGCATGTCATCATGCTGGCTGGCATGCCGGCTGGCATGATATTTCAAAGCACACCCTTTTCATAGATGCGCACTTGCCACATACCTGGCCCATTCTGCTGCTGTTCACCGTGCGAGTTCTGTTTTGCTGCAGGCAAGACGACACTACTTCAGGTGTTGGCTGGCAAGTACATGGTTGGGCAGGACGCGGTTCGCATCCTCGGCCGCCCTGCCTTCCACGACATACAGCTGGTGAGTCGTGTTGCCGCCACCCACATCTCACAGCACCTGAACAACTGGTTGGACGGACTGGTCCCCTCGAGTGCCGTGCTGCCGCCACACACGTCCCACAGCGCCTGAGCCGTGGTTGATTTATTATGGCTGTTCTGGGGGAATACGTGGCTGTCCTGGCCCACTACACTGCCTCGGAGAGCAGCATTCGCATGAGAGCCCCGGCTGCATGTGCCAGCATCCATATATGCCCGCCGCATGCCACATTGTCAGCGGCAGGTCATCCCTAGCAACACACATTGGCGCTGCATCTGCACATTCTCGCCATCTCGCTCAGGGCTGTGCCCCTCTGATGCCCCCTGGATATTTCTCGGCCCCTGCACTCTGCATGCAGGTGGCCAGCGGTGATCTGAGCTACCTTGGGCCCCAGTGGCGGCGCGACATTGCGTTCGCGGGCAACAACGTACCCATGCAGGTGGGTAATGGCAGCTAATGGCTCACGGTGTGCCGGCAGCGTGATGCCCCTGCAAATGGGTGCCCCGGCAGGTGGGCGCCCCTACAGGTGGGTGCTAACAGCCCATGGCTCAGGGGGTGTCAGCAACAATGTGCCCATGCAGGTGGGTGCTGCACCCATCTTGCCAGGGCCACAATTTTGACTCCTTCGCTGCATCAACCCACGTATATGTTGTCAAACAGCCGCAGGTACCCACCCATGATGCACATGCTCAAACGAGGTGGACCTTGTGTTCCTTTCCTCCTGCAGGGAGACATCCCCGCAGGGCAGATGATTATGAATGTAGAGGGGGTGGATCCTGAAAGGCGCGACAGGTGGGATGCCGCCGGCTGCTTGGCATGTGCCAGGGCTGGACTTGACTTGCAAGCTGCGCGTTTCAGCTAAGCTTGCCTGTCTGCTGCAGGCCAAGCTGATTGAACCATATTGGTTTCCACACATGCACTTGCAGAGTGTGTCTAAAAACAACTGCCTTGTCGCTCTGGCCTCTGCCAGCCAGCTAACCTGCTTTCGCACTCGACTACGCTTCATATACTGCCTGCCCTCCTTACCGCTGCGCCGCTGCCACTTGCCCGCGTGACCTTGTTGCTGTTGCAGGCTGGTCAAGCTGCTGGACATTGACCTTAACTGGCGGCTGAACCGTGTGTCGGATGGGCAACGGCGGCGGGTTCAGATCTGCATGGGGCTGTTGAAGCCTTACCAGGTGCGCTTGCCTGGCAGCCAATTCCACCAAGGACCCATCTGACTTTTCCTTGTTATGCATTGGCGACCTGCACCGGTGACCTGCTTGCATGGCTGGCATGAGGTAATGCATGTGTCTGGCACTCCCTATTTTTGCAATCTTCTCACATGCGGTCCTGTTGCAACTAGTTGTCGACAAAACCTGCCCTGCTTTTGGCTGGTGGCACTGCTGCTGCACGCAGTTATCTGCAGTCATTTTTACTTCTTTACCTTCGCCTGTCGAGCCGAGCCACAGCCACCCACCATTGCGGTTGCTGCACCTTGTTCCTCCCTTACAGGTGCTCTTGCTGGATGAGATCACCGTTGACATGGACGTGGTGAGTTGAGGGGCACCTTGACGTGCCGCATTACTAGTTCGGAGCTAGTTTTGCCCGAGAGTTGCGTGGTCCAGGCCTGCTCAGTTCAATTTCAACTTCCAACTTCATTTCCGCCTTCCCAAAGCACCACTTTTTTGCTGCGCCGCTGCAGGTTGGCCGGCTCGACCTGCTTGCCTTCTTCACGGAAGAATGCAAGGAGAGGGGAGCAACAATCATATATGTACGTACAACACCAAAAGTCACCCAGTTGTATGCTGGGCCAGCAGAGTTTGGTACTGTGTGCACACAATTGAAGTGTGGGAAAGCTGTTTGGGCTGACAGCTGGCAACACCTTGTCTCAGCCGCGCTTGGCTGATGGCTGCTGCAGGCCACTCACATATTCGACGGCCTTGAGAGCTGGCCAACTCATTTTGCCTACTTGGAGGGTGGGCGCATGTTGCAAGGTGAGCTGGCGGTTCATGCCTGCTTTGATGCTTGAAATGCCTGCCAGGCCCAACTCGAGTTGCTAAATAAAACAGCTCGGCCATTGCATGCTGGCGTGTCATTCCCTCCAATTCCCCCAGTATCAATAAAATTCATGAGGTCCCACGTTTCCCTTCCGCATGCCTACAGGTGGCCCCGTCAACGGCATTCCTGAGTTGCAGAAAGGCAGCAAGCTACTGCACGTTGTGGAGGGCTGGTTGCGGAACGAGAAGGCGGAGCGGCGGCAGCGGCAGAGGCAGGCGGCGCCGGCGCCGGCACGGCCCACCCAACCTTACATGCCCTCGAAGCACATGGCATTCTTCAGATAGCCCCTCGCACCCTCCTCATGTGACGCTTCTGACGTTTTTGCTCCGCACAGCACTGTTCTCTTATGATTACGTGCCTTGGCGGGCCACTTTCAAGGCTCGAATACTTCGTGGCCAAACATATATACAGGAGAAAGTGCATCGGATTTTGTGCGAGGCGTGCCGACGGCGGACAAGCGCGTACTGCACTCGTGTACTGCTCGTCGCACGATATGTCACGAGATTTCCACGCCCTGTGCGTATTCCACGCGCATTGTGGTTATATCGTCGTGTCGCATGCTAGAGTGCCTTGGGCGCTCGCTGAGCGGCCGTGAGGGTGGCCGGGTTCACAGCAACAGCGGCGCTTGAAACCATGTCTACCCAGTTGCCTGCAAAGAAAAAGCGCACAAAAGGAGGTGCGACCGGAAAAAACAAACGCCGCTGCGGCCCGGGCTTCGTCACCGCCGCTCTCGCCTCAAGGTCACGGGCGCGCTGTTCTGAAAATAGCAAGTAGACATGCCTGCGGCGTGGCGTACTGCGGGGTGTGGTGCAGCGGTCGCTGCTGGGCCCCCAGACCGCCCTGCAGCAGCGCTGCCACTTGGAGTGACCCGAGTGCGACCTGAACCTGTCTTTCCCATCCGCTGCAGGGCGGTACTCAAATGAAATCACAAAGGAGGAAATTGAGCAGTACTTTCACCTCCCATGCGACGAAGCCAGCAAGCAACTGGGCATAGGCCTCACCATTTTGAAGCGCATCTGCCGGCGCCTTGGGATCGTAAAGTAAGCCTTCAGCCATAGGACTGTTCCTCTGGTGTTTTCCCTTCCCCTGCTGTCCCAAAGCCAGACCTTCACAAGTTTTGATCGAGTTAAAAGTACAGCGCTGGATGCTGTGGAGCGTTCCGAGCAACCATCAGCCTGCATCCAACCGTCTCCCCTAAAGGCTGCTGGTACATTCCCTTTGTGCACCCTTGTGGTGCTGCAGGTGGCCCTACCGCCAGCTGAAACGCGCAAACAGGCTGAGCGGCCCAAACTTAGCACCCAACTCAGCAACTGATGATGCGCCCCCAGGCGAGAACCGAGACCTGTGTTCGCCTTTTCAGGCCGCCAATGCCGACGCGGGAAAGGCTGACGCGCAGGAGCCGAAGGGGCCTGATCAGCAGCAGCAGCAACAGCAGCAGCACCAGTTGGGATGGGGGGGCATGCAGGTGGAGGAGCTGCACAGTGACGGCACCGGTGACAGCGGTGGCAGATGGCAGGCCCAGCACCAAGGCTCGCGGGGCACGGCGCTGGATTTGAGCCGCCAGGATTCTGAGCAGCTGACGTCTTTCGCAGCACAGGGATCGTGGCAGCAGCCCGGCTCTACGCCGACCCGGCCCCGCAGCTCAGCGCAGCAGGATGGAGGCCTCCTTAGCGGCCGCCGCAGCTTAGATCTTGGCATGCTGGCACGGCAGTCTATCAGCTGCCTGCCTGGCGACAGCCCTGGAGCAAAAACGGCACCCAGTTGGAGCCCTGGCGCCGCCTCTGCCGCAGCCTCAGCAGCTGGCACATTGCAGCGCGCGCAGTCAGCCGCCTTGAAGCGCATCCGAGAGGAAGAAAGCGAATCCCTGCTGGGAATGCTGGGCACCTCGTCCGAAGCCGAGCCCTCCCCCAACCCCTTTGCCGCCGCTGCAACGCGCCCTGAGCCCTCTTGGCTTGCTGATGCTGGCAGTGCTGCTGCCACCACTGGCGCTGATCAGCTGGCCGCCTCGCTCAACCGTCTGGCCATGCGCACGCTAAGCTTGAAGCGGCAGTGCAGCCGGGATGACACGGCGCTAGATGCTCTGGACCAGGCGTTGCTCCAGGAGGTAAGCCTTCCTGCCAAGCTTTGCTGCCAAGTTTTCCTGCTAAGCTTTCCTGCTCTCCTTCCTTCCCTGCGTGCCCCTGCGTCATCTGTTCTCCTGCCAGCTCGGCGAACCAGCAGAGCTCAGGCCGCCGCCCAACTAGGAGGCCACGTCGCAGCTCTTTGACCTGCCGCAATGACGTCCCTGCATGCCCCGCATTCCTTCATGCTTTTCTGGTTGCCCGGTTTGCGTATTAGTCTCATCAACGACATGAGCTGGTTGCTTGGTGGGCACCTCCCTCATCCTGCCTGCCCCAGCTGCATGCTAGTTGGTTGCCTACCCCACTTTTTGCAGCGGCTCGAGGCCCAGCAGGCGCAGCAGCAGCAGGCGCAGCAGCAGCAGCGCATGGGGGCATCGAGCATGTCCCGTGCGTGCAGCATGCCGATCCACAGCAGCTTCCAGCAGGCCAGCCCGCCGCTGTTGCGTCATCAGCATCATGCACCGGCGGGCGATCTGGGCTATAATAGCTGCGAGCCGCAGGCTCCTGGGTGGCTGGCGCAGGAGCAGCAGCTGGCACGGCTGCCGCCGCTGCCGCGTGGCGTTCAGCGCCCGCAGTCGGGAAGTGTGGCTGCCTCGCCTTTTGCCGGTGGTGCCCAGTGCGGCGCGCCCCCCATGGCGCCTCCTTATGGACCAGGCACAACTGACAGCCCTGCAGAGCAAGCGGAACGCGGCATGCTTTTTGCCGGGTGAGTCGCATTGAGGGTATTTTCCCGGCAGTGTGACTGCGTCCGCGCCATGACTTGCTGTGCGGCTGGGCAGCGCAGCGCCGGTGTTGTGGGTGCAGTCCACCACTTGCAACCACATATATGACGAGCCCTCCTGGCTGCTTTGGCTGGGTGGGTCCGTGCTGGCAGAGAGGGGGCACCCCACCTCAGCGCTGCGTTGGCACGTGCGCAACCCGGCCGATACATCAGCAAGCCTCGTTCTAAACCTTACTTCCCTTCTACATTCCTACTGCTGCAGAGACACCAACAGCTCAGCGCTGGCCTCTGGTCTTGATAGCACCAAGCGCGACTCCCCCGCCTATGAGACATGCCCAGACGGTGGCAGCCAGTTGCAGGAGGGCCGCTCTGGCTCCGGCTCCGGTTTGCTGCTTCACCAGCCAGGCAGCCTAAGCCTGTCTGCGCAGCTGGGTGGCGGCGAATCGGGGGCCTCGGGAGCGGCTGTGCTCGCGGGGGAGGCGAGCAGTGTGTTTCTGCACGGGGGGCAGCACGTGGTGGCTGGCGTGACTAGGTGAGGGGTGGAGGGGCAGCGCAGCACAGCAAAGCAAAGCATAGCGTGGCATGGCATAGCGTGGCATGGCCTTGCATATCATAGCATTGGATAGCATAGCACAGAATATGCATGGCATAGCGTAGCACAGCATATCATAGCGTGGCGTGGCAGCATCATGGCTCCATGCAGCTGACAGACAGACAGACATCTCTCAGTAGGCCGCATAGCGTGTGAATAGGTTCATGCCCCGCCATGCAGCCGCGTGGCATGTCTCTCCATGTGCAGCATATAAGCTGTGCAAATATTAGAGGCTAGATGCTGAACGCAATGAGCCGACAGGCTCAATGCAGCCCCCACCTGTCCAGTCCCACCCCTTCACCTGCTTGTCGTCCCTTGATGTGCGCTCTGCCCTGCAGTGTGGGCCCAGCTACAAAGTCTGGCGGGCAGGGGCGGCAAGCACCGGCAGGCGGCGGCGCGTCCGACAGCTTTGGGGACCTGGCCAGCGCTTTTGGCTTGAACGCGGGAGCGGCGGAGGACGGTACAGGTAGCTGCCGCTGCACTGCTTCCCTGCTGCTGTCGTTGCACGGATTTCTGTGCTGGCATGAAAACATTCTGCCGAGAGAGTCCTGCGACACAGTGCGCTGTGCAAGCGATGCTAGCGTGGTGTTGTAGAAGTACAGAACCCCTGCCATGGCTGTTTGGGACGCTTTCAGGGGCAGACCTGAGGGCGCTGTTCAGGGAGCAGGGCTGCAGAGGTAGCAAAGCAGCAGCTCATGTGCACAGATGCTCACAAGCCCAACCACAAAGTGCCGTACCACCTGCCTCTGGCATGAGCAACATCGCCTGTCATGGGCCCCCGTGCCTGCCCTGGCTGCCTGCCTTGTCTGCAGTGGACAAGCACCTCGCAGACTTCCTCATCGCCTCCCCACGAGACCTCCAGGCAAATTACAACGCGGCCGGACTGATTGGCCTTGATTCAACAAAAGTTTGTACTGTCGTCAACGGCAACGACTTCTTGGCCTTGGCAGCCCTCGAGTCTCCAGGGGGACCCACAGCGGTACCACAAGCGGCGGCGCTGGCGGTACCTGCCAGCGAGCCTGCTGGGACCAATGGTGCGGGCTGTGCCTTAGCGGCTGATCCTGGGCAGGCGCAGCAATGGGCCGACAGCCCTGCGTCCGCCTTGGCTCAGCCGGCTGGCAGGGAAGGCTCCCATGACCCTGCCCCGCTGGCCAACCCAGGCAAGATTACGGGTGGGCTAACTGGCAACTGCATGTCTGCCACCCAGGGCTGCCTTGCTTGGCGTGGCTTGGTTTTTGTGACTGCCTTTCTTCAGACCCTTGCTTTTCATTTGGCGGTGGTCGCACTTCTCATTCACTGCATTGAATACATGACCGCAGCTCTGCTGTTTCAGCTTCCTGGATCAATACTGATCATCTGCTGTCAATTTTGCTTTTGCCATTGCAGGCCTTCCATCTTCGGCACCTGCCAGCAACTTGAGCCAGCCTCAGGGACGGAACGCAGACGTGATGCAGCTGGCCAGCCAGCTGGCGACTGATCCTGATCCGGTGAGGCAGCTTCTCGCCAGCCGCCTGCTGCAGATGCAGCGGCAACGTCAGCAGGAGCAGCAACATCAGCTTGCCCACCTTGTCCAGCAGCAGCAGGGTCAGCAACAGCAGCAGGCCCAGCAGCAGCAGCTCGCAACGCACCACAATGAGTTGCATGGGACGCAGCACAGCATGCTGCTGCAGGCGCATCAGGCAGCTAGGATGGGCCCAGGCCCGCACTGGGCCGCTTCTCTGGGTCCCGGCCCTGGCCCTTCATCTGCCGCCGCCGTTCCAGACGTGCTTGACTTCCAGCAGCATCAAGCCGTGCTACACACTCAGCAGCTGCAGCAGGCTTACCTGTATTTGCGTCAGGAGGTGCATGGCATGCTGGCAAGGAGGGGCGTGGCCTCTGCTACTACGATAGGCTCCGATCCGGAACTAGCAGCCCGGCTGGCGCGCCTGAAGCAGCTCAAAGAGCAAATGCTGGCGGCACAAGCGCAGCTGCTGGAGCTGCGTCGTCTGCAGGAGATGCACCCATCTCACCACGACCAGCAGCAGCAGCAACAGCAGCAGATTATGGTTGGTCACCCGGCCAGCCCACAAAACACGCAGCCGAACCAGCACAACCACCCCAACCATCAGCATCAGCAGCAGCTGCCCACTGTGGGGGACCTGGGCTCGGCCTTTGGTGCAGGCATGCCCCGGCTGGGCCCGCCGCCACCATTGCCTCAGCATCACAGTGGCGGGGCGCCCGGTGTGCTGCAGTCGCCTGGGGAGAATGACGACATTGCTGCCCTGTTCAATGAGTGGAAGTCGGAGGCCGATAGTGGTGACCTTGACCTGCTGCAGCAACCTGTAGGGAGGGGTGGTGTTGCGACGCACCCGCAGGTGAGGTTCCAGGCGCAGCATTGGGGCCCCTCCCTTCAGCCTCAGCAGCAGCATCAGCTGCAGCAGCTATTGCAGGCGCGTGGGCAGCTGCTGGCGCAGCGTGCCGCCTCTGCGCCGCTGCCTGATGACTTCAGCTGGTCGGAAACGCTCCAGGTCCCGCTGTAGTCTACTGTTAGCTTTTGCTTGACTTGGTGAAGCCCGGTGCATCTTTTGCATCTCTGACACACGTGCATGCTTGTCGAACCCTTCTGTTTGCTGTTGGCCTGACACAACGTAGCCTTTTTGCCGGCGTAACACATCGTGCACAGTATGCAGACGCTGCTCTATGCACAATGTTTCAAGTCAGTTTTCTTTCCACCATCCCCTGCCTGGCACCTTTTGTTTGGCAGACGGTCAACTCAACCAACTCGCTCCAGTCATTTGCACAATGTATGTAAAACCTTGAGTGGCACCACTTATTGCAACAACAACCTTTCCTTTGAAATAAGCCACGTTGCCTGTCATAGTTTGAGTGGCCGCCAACATTGGTAGCCCACCTCCCTTCTGTCACCCATATCTGTGTGCATCATTATTC
>JAAMXP010000114.1:1891-16913 GCA_019693395.1 Ettlia oleoabundans
ACCATTACTGCCAAACTGCGACTGGGGGCTGTGATGTTTCGGCATATACTAGATCTGTGCGGCTGATTGACCCCTGTGAAGCAGCACTCACCGATACACGACCCAGGCGTGGCGGCCCGGTGGCGACCGGGGCGGGCCCCTGCTGTGGCGCCGCGCCGGCTGCAGCGGACATCCCCACCTGCGGTACTTGGCGGGCGCTGTTCATTAACTCCCCGAGAACTCCCGGAAAGACTGGATTATGCAGCACAGGCTCCAAAGGGACGGGTTCACCCTCACGAATGCTCCTAGAGTTTTGGCAGGAGCGGAGTGCAAAACGGTTTCGGAAACCATTCCTATGAGCCTCAAAGACTGTAGTGTGCCTAATGCCATGCCAACCTGCTGCTTGTCGGTTGCTGGAGGAGTGTCGGACTCTCCACGCAGCTTGCCACTGAGGCGCCTAAGGGTTTCCATGTTTGTTGGTTTTGTCGTTGATAGCAGACGAATGTATACGGTTTTGACGTGGTGAGGGTTTCGGGCTGCTTCGGAAGAATCGCGAACGATCCACGTCATATAAGGCGCCGGCGCCAGAAACGACACATTAATGTGCCGCCATAGAAAGGCGAGTTTGCATGTGTATCGTGCACTGAGCACGGGCAAGGCCCACTTTGGGGTGGCATGTTATTGAGGGGTGCCAATCTCAGGCAAGATGGAACGCACCTGGGGGGACTGGGCCCCTCCAGCAGCACAGTTCGTGCTGGCAAGCAGTGGAGGTGCAATATGGCTAGGTGCAAAGCACACTGCTGCGTATATTCGTCCAAGTAACTGCGCCAAGGCGGGGAACCAGATGTGTGTATTGCTTGTACTGCTAGTCAACAGTAGGTCAAACACCCAGTAGGAGAAGTGCCAGTAGAAGAAGCGCTTACAGGGACACAACCACTAGAGAGGCTAGCTGGCAATGCCCAGCATGCTCAACAGCTCCTCCACTTCTTCCTCCGCCTCCTGCTGCTTATGCCGCGCGAGTTTGTCGGCGGTGCCGCCAGCTGCTGCCACCTGCGCTGGCTGTGCTACTGTCAAGAATGCCTCGGGGGCTGCAACAGCCGGGGCTGCTGCGACTGTCAATGGCTTGCTTTCTCGTGCTCCTCTCACTGCAGCTGGCAGGAGCGCGGCCGCAGCCACCTCAGAAGTGCCAGGGCGGGGGGTGGATGCAGCCTGCAACATATCTGCTGCGAGCAGCTGAGCAGCTGCATCTGTCGGCACGGCTTCTGTGGCCTTTGCTGCTACAGATGGCTCGCTACCAGCCGCTGCTGCCACGCCAGGAGCTGCTGCGTGGGGAGCACCCGCCTCCTGCTCCTCTGGTGTCATCGGCGGTTGAGCTGCTGACTGGAAGCCCGCTGTTACTGCCGGATCCAGCCGCACCTCAGCCACACACTCCAATGCTGCTCCTTCGTCACTGCTGCAGTGCGATCCTGATACGCTATTCGCTGCTGGTGTGCCTGCTGCTGCTGCTGTAGCCGCTGTAGCCGCTGCTTCTACTGACGCAGCTGCCGATCCTGCTGCTTCCTCGCCAGCAGCGTGGATGGCAGCCTCGTTGGGTTGTGTGTCAACAGAGGCTACCTGCTGCTGCTGCTGCGATGGCTGCTGTTGCTCCTCTGCCTGCTGCTGCTGCTCTACCTCTTGCCACCCTGGCGCTGCCAATTTCTGATCGCTGCCGCTGACTGCTACTTGGTCTTGCTGCTGTGCCGACACTTGGACCAGCTGCTGTGCCTGCGGCGCTTCACCCTGCTGCCACGCGTCCTTGATGACATCCACAAAGCTCTCAAAGCTCTGTTCAATGTACTGCTGCTCTGCTAGCTGTACTGCCTCCTCTGACAATGCTGCCTGGGGAGGTACAGCAGCCCCTGCTGCCGCTTGGGCTGACCAGGCTGCGATGCCTCCACCCATGCCACCTGCGGATGCTGTGCCGGTGGTGTTGCCGGCCTGGGCAACACCCCAGTCCTCTTCTCCCCAGCCTGCAGTCGCATATTCCGCTTGCGGTACGCATGCTGCTGCCGTCCCTGCTGCTGATGCTGCAGATGCACCTAGCCGCACAGGCAAGGGCAGCGGCAGCGGCAAGGCAAGCTGCAGCAGCAGGCAGCATATTGGGGCGGAGTTAGATAGTTGCCTGCGTGAACGCCACAGGCAGACAGTAACTCCGCAAGTGGCTTGGCGATTGCAACACACCTGTGCGGCAGCCTGCCCGCTTGTGCTGGTGGGATGTCCACCGTTGGAGGCTGCTGCTCGTATTGCCAGCTGCTGCTTAGCCTGCGTCAAACCAGAAGCAACAATTTTGTTGGTTCCATGCCGAGGTGCTGGTCCAGCTTTCCTTTGGGCCTGACAGAACTCAATATCATGCCTGGCTTGCAGAAGGCGTGGCCAAATGTGACATGCGGCACAGAGTGTGAAGAAGCGGCCAACAATCGACCATGCAGTAATGGAAGCAGCACTTGCCTCTTCCCAGTTGCCTGCAGCCATCAGCAGCTCCTGGCTGGCTGCCTGCACAGGCAGGCCCAGCTGACGGGCTTGCTGCACAACCTCCTCAGCCTCCCTGCACGCCATGTGTGACGGCAGCAGGGCACACACGAGCACATCGGCGCAGGAAGACATGGTGTCATTGGGTCGAACCATGCTTAACGCTGTTAAGTTTGCTTAGGCACGTATTGGAACAACTTCAAACAAATTGTTTGCCAACGGCACAATAAGTTGGCAAGATCACCTAGACACATTGATGGGCAGCGTAGTTCCGCTGCTGCCACCTCCCTCCAGCACAAGTTCAAACGCACGCTCCACCGCGGCCCCAGCGGCCTCTGCACCAGGAGCAAAGAGCGAACTGAAACAATCTGCAATTCACAGGTGCGATTGTGAGGGTCACCTTTGTAACGGATGTTCCACACATACACCAGGAAGAGACACATTTCCATGCAAGGGGTGGGGGCGGGGCCTCCGGATGGCTCAAGCGCTAGTGATGTGCCCACCTGCTGCGACACGGGCCTGCTGGGGGTCAAAGCCCGCCTCGGTAAGTGCCATTGCGCACAGCTGCAGCTTATGCCTACGCAGCAACACAGAGTTGGAGGCAGGTGGAGGCAACGGCAAACAATCTCACTGCGATGCGAGCAGCCACACACTTGAGCTGCTGTTGGCAGTGGTGATTACCGGTAATGCACGTGTTGTGGTTGTGTTGGATGCATAAGGCGGCAGTTACTCACTCTCGCATCTGCTCCAAAGCCGCCTCAGACAGCTGCTGCTCTGCAGGCTGATGCTGCTGCTGCGGCTGGTTCTGGTGCTGGTACTGGTGGGGCTCGCCCACATGCTGGGTGCTGCTGCTGCCACTATTCAACTGACCGTGCTGGGCCAGCAGCTGCAGCTCTCGAACCTCCTGGTCGACCTGCAGAGAGGGGAAACGATAGGATACTTGCAAAGGGTGTCGAAGGGTGTGGAACTAGCCGGGGCACAAATGGTATGATTTGTACCAACAAAGAAGGTTTATACACGGCCTCAAGGTGCACGTGGATTTAGCAAAGTGTTGCCCACCTGCTTGCGTAACTTGTGCAGCTGCTGCAGCTTGCGCTGCTCCCGCTGCTGAAGCTTCTGTTCAATCCAGCTGTAGCCAGAAATGCAGCAGGGTACGTCTTTGAGTTATAAACAAGAGCGTAGATGGCAGGCAGGCAGGAAGGCAGCCTCCAATACCCACTCTTGGAGTGCCCCTGACCTGAGCAGCACACCCGGATGAGAATATGGCACACTAACATGGGTACAACAACACATGCAGAACCCACCTTTTCTCTCGTTGTCGTAGCTCTTTGGGGCCGTGAGCGTAGGGGCAGCTCACCGTCCAGCACTGGCCACAGTCAGCAAAGTCTCTGCAGGGGTCCCACAGGGCGTTCTGGTACGGCTTTCACAACCATAAGGAAACAGGAAACGACCCGCATGTTGCAGCGGGAAAATGTGCAGCTGAGCTTACACTGCCAGGGTCGGCATCAAAAAACGATACTCTGGATACAACATGGAAGCCCCCTTCAATAATATCACCCACACCCACATGCAGGGCTTGAGCGACTGCGGTCGGCCGCGGCTGCCCAGCAGCGCCTGCAGCTGACCCTCATGCTGCGCCTGCAGCGTCGACTGGCGCTGCTGCCTCTGACGTTGCTGCTGCTGCCGGCCCTGTTGGGCTCCACTCCTGATGCTGCTGCTGAGAGAGGCATCTCGGCTGCCCGCTTCACTAGGTGCGCTGCTGCTGCGGGCCGTTGCTGCTCCGGCTGGAATGTCGGCCGTGTGGCTGGAGGCCCCCACAGAGGCAGCCGGTGCAGCTATAGATTCTGAAGCTGTGCCTGCAGCAAACCCCCACTCCCTGTCCCGTGCACTGCTCCTCATTGCGGCTGTCACAGTAGCGCTGCTTCCTGCTTGGCTGCCGCTCCCCGCTGCTCCAACTTGGTGCTCAACAGCAGCACTGCTGTGGGTGCCGCTGTCGCCGCTGCTGCCGCCATTTTCTGCTGCGTTCAGCACTGCTGCGGACAGGGGCGCCCCAGCGGAAGCTGCGGCGTGGGCTGCCGCCAGCTTCTGTCGGATGCCCTCAACTGGCAGCCGGAGGAACTCAGAACCGTGAGCAAAGGGGCAGTCGTCCCTGCACCTCCCTGTCTCCAGCCAGATGGCACACAGCGTGCCTTTCATGACAAGGTGCGGCAGCAGCTCGCCCTCTCCATGGGCAAAGCTGCAGCGCCGATCGATGGGGCAGAAGCCCGTCCGCTGGAAGGTGTCGCACAGCTGGGTCTTGTAATTCGGCGGCAGTATCCTGTCCCTGCATGAAGGATAACGGGACACAAGGTGCGCGTCGACATAATTGGACAAAAGCCATTGTACTAGACCCATCTATCATATATGTGAGTGGACAAAAGCCAGTGTACTAGACCCATCTATCATATATGTGATGCAAAACAGATATACTGTTGATGATACGAGTTGTCATCATGTCACAACTGCCAAGGGACTGCCCACCTGATGGCTGCATGCAATCTGATATCAGTCACCCCATGAGCGTAGAAGCAGGCGTCTCCCACGGGGCAACTGCAACTGGCGGTGGGTTGGCCTTATGTGCCACAGTCAGCTTGGTGGCTGGCCAGCTAATATGGTGGGAACCTGGAAATCCTTGCTTCCTGCCGTCTACCACTTGTCCCACAACGTGATATCACTTTTAATAATGGGCCTGTCAATATCGAACACTCACACGCCAGACGTATAGTGCCCAATGCAAGGGGCCGTCTTGTAAAGAGGTGGCAGCAAACCCAGCTGCACTGCCGCCTCCCGCCGCAGCTCAATGTTGCCATGCGCATAGCCGCAAACCAGGCCTGCTGACAACAAAGAGAAGGCAACGGACATGCAGGTGCAAACCAAACAGTCAGCTCGCCGAGCAGACGACCGTGCCCTCGGTCACCGTTGCACACCCCCGTCATGTCTTTCCAACAGTTGGGCACATGCGCATGAGCCACGTTACATCTGAAGCGGCCGCTATCACCACAGTATGCGTATGCGATCCTAGGTATTGCAGCCTCCACTGCCAGCTGCCCAACCCATGACTACCCATCACCCACCGTAGGGACAAGCACCGCCCGCGGTGTATGCAGTGCACCGCTGCGTCTTGTAGGTGGGAGGCACAATGCCTGAGCGAATGGAAGCCAACGCCCTGCGATGTCAAGTAGGCGCAAGCAATGCAGACTGGGTGGATCACATGCAGAATATGGATACGACCAAGGGTATTGTGGGCGTCAATGCCATGAGGACTGTGCCCTGGTCTGCAGCAGTCATGAATGCAGCCTTTGCTGCTTGCTGGAATTCAAACCAATAGGCCTGCATGCTAATGCAACAACGGTTGATTGCCAGGAGTTGTGTTGCCACCGAGGCGCATTTCACCGCACCTGACCTCCTGGATTGAGTGTGCTGAGCAGCAGGCCCGACCGTAGTAGCAGTTGCCTGCAATGGGGTTCATGATGCAAATTGCATGGTACATGAGCGGGACCACAGGAGGCAGTGGAGGTGTGCCCACGTTAGCCGTTGTTGCCATCACCAATACCAAGCTAGAGCAGATGCATGAACCGTTTTACTGGCTGACGACCTACACACTTGCAGCAAGTCTCACCTGTGTTGACGTAACTGCTGCAGAGGACCGTCTTGTATTGCTGAGGCAGAAGGCCCTCCTGCAGCAAACAACCGTACAACACAGTAAGCACACCAGCCGGGCTTGCTGTGCGCATTTGGGGACTGACTGGCACATAGCCTACGATGCAGGTGATGCGACAAGTACCTGTGTCAAGGACCCAGGAAACCCGAGCGTGTGTTGACTGCTACTGTAACATTCCTGGCCGGCATGGGGTGGCTATCATTTGCTGGAAGGACCAGCATCCGTGTTCACCTGAATCGCGGCATCTACCCGCAGTTGCTTCAAGCTGTGGGCATGTGGACACACGGGCGATAAGCAGGCCATGCCAGAGACATACTTGGGGCACAGGCGGGTGCGGTAGTCAGCAGGCAGCAAGCCCTCACGCACCTGCGGCGCAGAGACAGATGCACAAGAACACAGGCAGGTGATGGCATGGCGGCGACATAAAGCTGATTCATGTGGTGCACCTCTGCGGTTTGGAAGAAAATGGCTGCTGGGGACGCTCACTCTGTTTGCAAGCAGCTGCTGCATGCATGCTGCTGACCTACCGCGACCTCAGCTTCCTCTCTGGTCAGGACCATTGCTGATGGGTTGTCAACCTGCTGAGGCTGCACAGCCTCTCCAGCGTCTGTAGCAGTACCACCCAGGTGTGGTTCGCCCCCTGCACAACAGCGTATCAGCACAAGAGATTTATAAAGCTGTGCATGCCATACGCTACAGTGCATGCTATATGCTACTGCCCGATGGCTGCCAAGTAACCTCAGGTGTGGCAGCCTCCCCCAGTAGCTGGCCAGCATGGGGGAACTCGAACAAAGCCAGTCAGTCCATGCATTCCAACTGCCGCTCATCTGAACCGGAACCACTCCGGTCAAGCATTGTTCCTCAGCTTGCAATACTGCCAAGCTTCAACTCACCCTCAATGACGTCCTCAGTCTCGACATCGCGGCCTCCTGGCGCTGCAGTTGAGCCGCCATCTCCGCAGTAACCGCTCTCCTCCGCCTCCACCTCCTCATCCACCCACTCCTCATCCTCCTCCCAGTCATCGTCTTCCTGCTCATCTTCCCCTGATGTGAAACCATCCTCATCCTCAACCTCGGACCCCTCCTCCTCTTCCGGCACAATTCCAAGGAACTCCTGGGCCTTGGCTAGGCTCATAGGGGCCACAGCAGGCCCAGCGTGCGCTGCCTGCGCTATGCCGGCACTGGTTGGCCTGCTCAAAACAAGCTTCTGCTGTTGCGCCGACACCTGCTTGCTGGGGATTGCACCAGCGGCGGCCTTGGCTTTCTTCTTCTTCTCTTTCTTCTCACGTGGGGTGTCCACCAGCTGTGGGGAATGAATGCGGCCATTGCACCTGTGCCGCCCCTCCCATCCCCACTGCTTCTGCTTGCCATTGGGCTGCTGCTGCTGCTGCTCTGCGTCCTCTCGCCAGCCTGCACGCGACGACAGATACCATTGGTCAACAGGTGGCAGCATTGGCAGCAACAGCAAAGTGTGTGTGAGCGGCTCGCTGGGTGCGATGGCAACAGTTATTGACAAATAGCCTACTACCTAGCGGGCATCGCATGTGATCCAGCTGCCTCCAGGGCTTGGCCTTGGCAGTCAGCTGAACGCATCAGGGGAGGCAGATGGGTAAACATGCAGGCGGTCAGCAGCCAGGGCAGATGCGTTGCCCTTCAATAAGGAAGGGTTATGGCTGTCGCATGAGCCCTTGCCAAGCTACACTGCATAGAGATTATTGCACCTACGGCAATGCATGCTTGATGCGTGATATTGACAGAGATAGGGGTGCGTACATGCTGCTGACTGCTGATGGGACGAGATCTGCTTCAAGAGGTCGGGTGAGTTCAGCAGCCACGCGCCTTGCCTGCCAGCATCCTACCTTGCTTTTCTCGACTGCCTTGGTGTTTGTCATCATAGTGCGGATGCGACTGTTGATGTACTTGGTGGCGCACCTGCAATCAGCAACAACAAGGCAAGACAAGAAAGGAAGGCATGAGGGCAAACCCCGCCGAGTTTGGCGATATGGCTGGCGCTGGCACCGACAAGTGGGCGTGGAGCCTGTTGAAGGAGCATCCGGCGCATATATCAATACCCACAACTGTATTAATCATTGATCAAACACACGTCCAGCAACGAGCGCTGTGGGGGAAGCCGTCCGACACTGCGCGCTTGGGACGTTCGGCTCGCCCTTGGCAGCTGCGATTGCACTAACCATGAATGTAGGTTGAGCCGTCCACATGATGTGCATTCTGCGGAGATATAAGCCTGCAAGGGCTCTACCTCCTCTCCGCAGACAGCGCAAGGCGGCTCCGCGTCAGCTGGTTGTAAGGATGCCATATCCTCCAATTGAAACTACCGCGATCACCACCGCCCAGACACCATGGCCACACAAAACACCAAACGCAACACACCCATCGGCCCCATTTGTCGTGTCTGACTGTTAAAAATCTAAAGGAGGCAATGCAGCAAATCTAAGAAGGCCGCACATCTTTACAGGGTAGCATTGAGCGGGGTTAGCAATGGCATGCTGACGCCTGCACGCCTGGCGGGCGCTGCAATCAAAACAACCCCATTACTGCCGCTAACTTGATAATGTGGGGACTGCTAGCATTAGCTGGTATGACTTAAAGTTTTCGATTGGTCTTAGATGCATGGGAGAGAGGCGGAGCAGCGGCAGGTCTTACAACTCTATTCAACAACAACTGTTGCCAAGAGAACACTGCAAGGTCGTCAAGAAGGATATCATGCAGCTGCTGATTTTCTGGGCAGCCGCTGTAGCAACATAGTGCTAGCCTCCGGCAGCAGCGCCTTGCTGTATTGCACGTTGCATACGCGTGCCACCAGCACTGCTGTGTGTGCACGTGTGCTGGCTGTGTGGCTGGTACTCGCCAGCCACCAATGGCCCTCCCAGCACGGTAGCACTGTCGGGCCCCAGCGCTGCAGCAGCTTCAAAAGCCCAGGACCCAGTATGGGGCACCAGAGAGGCCGTCTGTTCTATCTGTTGGAATAGAAGTCCAGAAGATGCAAGCTCCTCCTGCACCACAGCTAAGGGTGATGGCAAGCGCGAAGGGGCATGTTCAACCTGCCAAGAGTGTTGAGACATGTGTTTAGAGTATTTCATGTTGTGCAAGAGACATGAGGCTGCAAGAACGAGCACCAGGGACAGGCAAAAAAGTTGCCCAACAGACCGTTCTGCATACCACATGACCCCTGATTTCCTTTTTGCCTCCTGCTCCCTTCACCTGCTTCATGTCTGCAGCCAGACGAGGCAGGATCCCCACCTCCACATCATGCACGTGGGCAGCATAGTCCTGCGCAGCCAGGAGCCAAAAAACAAAGCTCTGCAAACAACAAACCAGCGTTCTCTCATTTATTACTGCCAATGCCATTTCATCCACAACAACAAACAGCAAGCACAGCTATGTCAGCCCCACGATACGCATCTGCTTGTAAAATACCCTATGGGTCATGTCGGCTCGGTGTGCCAGTGCACGCCAGTCCTTCTCCCGTCGAAATGTCAGCATCTGCAGTGGTTACACTGAAGTAAACCATGCGTGATGCCATGCCACTGTCGTAACCCCAAACCCAGCGGCAAGACAGGCAGCAGCGCAATACAGGACGTCAAGTGACACGAAACGCTCCGTATGTTCATCCGTGCCATGGTATCCGCAGGGCCCCCACCTCCAGAACATCTACCTCCACCAGCTGCAGTCGCCGTCGGACCGCCAATGCCAGCCCAGCGCCCTGGCTGCCGTACCGCCGCTCCAGCAGCGGACAAAGTACATCCAAGACAGCCTGTGCACAAGCACAGCCAGGCACAGTCACTTGAGCGCAGGGTGTGGGGCAAGACAACATTGTTGTGCCAGTCAGGTGCCTGCCTGCCTGCCTGCCTGCCTCCTCTCTGCCCCCAAGGTTTTCCGTGCTGCTCTTTCACACTCGTGTGTTCTCAGGGCACCTGGGACTGAAGCCTGATGTCGATAGCCAGTGCGCCGGACAGAAGCTCCATAGCGTGGGTGTTCCCCCGCGCTGCTGCCTGCACCAATTTGCACAGCTGGCACACACTGCTTGGCATGCCCAAAAGCAAGGGGCCTAGCTAACTTGCTGGCGCATCCTCTTGCCCTGGAAGAAAAGGCATGCAGAGAAACAGATCCACCTGATCTGGCAAGCAGCTTACCACTGTGAGTTTGGTAAGAGCATCAGGCATCGCCGGTTTTCCTGCAGGCCATGATCTGACTTGTAACACACGACAATCATTTGCGCATGGAATGCAGCATTGGGACAGTGACTCGCAATCTATAGGCTCACAGTGAGCAAAATGTCCACCAAAGAGGGCTCCGGCAATGCGACCGTCTCAATTGCCGCCACGTCGCCGGCGGGCGGCGGCAGCACTATGTGACGTGGGGAGCCGGGCGCTCCGCCTGCTAGGCCATGCTCAACGGGCATTGGGCTGTCCATCTTGGTTTATTGGGGAGGTGCCGACAAGGGTTTGCCACAAAGGCCGTCAGACACCTAGGTAGTTGGGTCCGAGGTCATTTCAAGCAACATTAAGAGAGTGTGGTGGGTAATGGACGGCTAGATGAATGCCATGCATAGTGTAGTGAGCTGAGTTGCAGGCGCCAGTGGCTCTGCATCTGCCATGTCAGCAACGTACCCCAGCATCTTGTACTGCACCAAACATCGAGGTTCTAGACAAGCTCTGTTAGCGAGGACAGGCCACCACTCACCATCTCATATCACTTAAATCGTATTCCCAGCGTGATCCATGGCAACCTCTGGCACAGCCCCCAACCCCACTGAAGCCGGCCAGGGCGGGGAGGTAGCCCAGGGAGCCCAGGGAGGTCAGACTGGCGGCAGCGCTGAGGAGCAGCAGCAGCGCATGCAAGAGGTAGGTGCTCCGGCTTTCCATCCCAGCATGGCCGCAAGTTCAGGATCCAAGGTGCTATGCAGTGCCCAAAGGTTGCCTTGGACGGTTTGTTTTCAGGCACCTTCTGCTTCCCTTCTTTGCTGTTCAATTGCCATTGTGTCCCGTCACCAGCCTGCCTCCTTCTCCTTCGTGCACCCTTGCAGACCCTGGCTGCCACCCCCAACGTCGCCATGGCCCAGACGGCCTCTGCGGTAGCTGTGTCGCCGCCAATGGGGCCCGTGAAGCCGCCCACCCTCACCGACTGCATCCTGGTGGATCACGGCAACACACTCACCCTGTTCTCCAAGTTCTTCCAGGCAAGATGTCCATGTCGTGCAGCGGCACTGTTGTTTGCGACATCTGGGAACAGCTCATTTATCTGCTGGCAGTAGCCCACATCCATCCGGGCCTTTGTTCAGCACCTGTCGGGTAGGAGACGCACTTTTGAACAGTTTCGATGCGTAGTTGCTCCAATTTTACCCCTCAGAAAGCAACTGCGCAACTTCTTCCTGCAGTCAGCAGATGCCGGTGATGCAACTGCGATGGACATGTGCCTCTGCGGGCTGGCGCTGGAGTTGAGGCTTCATTCCCACGTGGGTGGCTGGGTAGTGCGCCTTTGCAACTTGTCATACTCAGCTGCTGCCTGCAATGTAACCGTTGCAGTCACTGTTTTTGTAGAAGCGGTTTTGTAGAAACGGTTTCTGTCTTAAGGAGGAGCGCTGCCCAACAGGGACGTCACTGGGTAATAACTGCTTCCCTCGTAGCACGAGCTTCCCTGCTAACCACCTGACGAGCTGGTGTGCTTGTCGTTGCAAAACCTGAGTGCAGGCGGAGATGTCAATTCTGTATCCAATCCTGCAAACCCGCCTGGGAGACAATGGCGCACAGTGGGCCACTCGCGCGCTGGCGGTAGGACATTTGTTTTAAACTACTCTTCTGCTACTTTCTGCTACTCTTTTACCGCCGGGGTTGGCAAAGCTAGTTTGGGTGGATTTGCATTGCAAAGCTCATTTTGGCTGTGGCGGCATGCCGGCCTGAGCCGCCCGCCAGCCCACCAACTCCGTTTGTGCGGCCTGCCTTGCAGGAGCATGGCATGATGGAGCAGGTGAGTAGTGGTGTGCTGTGCATGTGCCCTGCTGCAGCAAGTGCATGCATGTGCAAGCATACTGTTATGCCCACACAAAATGCTCCCTGTCTCATGATGTGTGTTACACTTGCATGTTGCGCTGGTGTCTTGCAAGACGCCCTGCTCATTGCCTGCCTGTCTGTTGGTTATGTTGGTGGTCCCTTTCCTTCCCCTTGACCTAACCACATTTCCCTTCCCTGCAGTCAATCGCTGATGTGCTCACCCTGCGCGGTGGTGGTGGTGAGCCAATGATTAACAGAGTGAAGCAGATGCAGACGGTAAGCACCTGGCTACTTTGTTAGGGAACCATATTAATGGTGGCGGTGAGGTTGGCGGTGGCAGCATTGGTATGCCGGCCCTTGCACACGCATGGAACCAACAGCCAGTATATCTGCATTTCCACCCTTTGGCTTCTGGATCGTAAGTAGCGCTGAACAACCTAGAAAGGATCTATGCACTGCTTACCGCTTAGCGCACCCGCCAACATTGAACAACAACAACTACTTGCTCGCTCGCAGGAGTTCATTGCACACCAGGGTGAGGAGGAGTCCCAGATCCTGCCTGCAGTGGCGGCAGTACTGTCTGCGGTAGGTGCTAAAGGCTGTCACTGGTCGGCAGAGCTTCGAAGAAACATACAATGGGGTCCCCAACATGTGTGTGCCTTGGATACAAACTCTCATTTTGTATCTACGAACAGCTTGATTTCTTGCACCCTGCATGATACTAGATTTGTTTTGAACAGTTCTAAGGTTTTATGAAAGTGTACATCGCTGCATCTCTGTGCCCTTATTCAGGAGGAGTCTGTGATGCTAGTGAGCCAGTGGAAGGCTGCCAAGCAGATGGCACCACTGGCGCCACAGACACCTGCCGTGATGGTAAGCCAAGCCATTACCATACCACCTTGGCAGGTTTAATAAGTTATACCCAGGCTATGCTTTGGCAGCCTGGCAGCAACCTCTGGCCGACAAGTGATCATAAGTGCTCATAAGGGAATTGCGACCATGTTGGCTTTGCTCCTGCGTGCAGGCTGCACAGGCGGCTCAGGCTCAGGGTGGCGCGGGTGGAGGTGCACAGGCTGGCGAACAGGCTGGCGCAGAGGCGGGCGGTGTCGGTGAGGCCCCTGCTGGAAAGGCTAAGGGACAGCAGCAGGGCGCACCCTACCTGCAGGCAGAAGCCTGATACGCTTAGGGTTGCAGCGGGATGGTAAGTCGATGGAGGGAAGGTTGCCCTATCAGGAGTGAGGAAGTTTGTTAGACCTTCTGCAGGTCGCTGGGCAGTTGTCAGGGGCAGCAGTCTTTGTGTGCGCGTGTCCTGCAGCCAGTTAGTGGCTTTCATGCATGATTCATGGCAATGATTTACAGAATGGTACATATGAAGGAATTTAGTGTAGCCTGTACATAAATATGTCCCAATATGGGCTCCCGCAATACGTGCTAGATAAGTACTAATGTGATCAGCAGTGGGCAGCTGACTTTTACCAACTTCAATGGCACAGCCATCGCAGGCTGTGCTCAATACCGGGGAAAGCAGACAATCAAAGCAAAGCTAAGCAGGGAAGGTGTCTACCAGTGGACGGTTTATTCTGTTTAGCAGAGGAGGCTGTGCCCAGCTTGTCCCGAGCAGAAACGGCTGTGGTCGATAGGGCAACGTGGCCTCCCGCCTCACACGCCCCCATTCTTGTGTGGGTTGATGCTCTTCCGAGGACTACTTTGGAAGGCGGTCCTCATCCTGCGCCGGGCGCTTGATGGGCTCCCTGCAACGGTAACAGGCAACATAGCAGAGCAGGGTTCAGCAGCCTTCGGGTTTTGGCCCACAGCATGGCAGCATGAATGGCTTGCTGCCGCTGGCCATCAGCTTCACCGGCTGTCGTGAGCTACAGCAACCTAGCAAGCCAGGATGCAGCAGCCATCACCTGTCTGCTCCACCACTTCAGTGAGGTCAAAGCGGTCCTTTAGGCCCAAAGGTGCGAAGGACACCTGGGCAGTCACCCCCGCTGCACAAAAACCAGGACGGCCGGCAAGGAGGGAACAGTTGGCACACACGCAAGCATGGATTGAAAGGCAGTGCACGCCGGATCAGCACATGATTGGCAAGTGATAGTGATGCACAGCTGCGGTACTCACCGGGCGGAATGTGGACGGCCTGCATGGTGCTAGGAATGCTGCCAGCCGCCTCTCGGGCAGTCCGCCGTCTCCGAATGCAGTACCACACGAGGCCTACAACTAGAGCTGTGCCCACAGCACCACCAACAGCTCCACCTGCATATCATAACTTAGCAGCAGGAGCATTAGAGTCACATCATCTTATTTTATAATGTGGTGTAAGCTTTGCCATACGCACCTCTCTGTATGTGCAACAGAACATGCCAATGACGCTGAATTCCTGCAACACCAGCAACCCAACCTTCCCACCTATGATTGCGGCCATGTTGCTACTGCCGCTGCCAGAGCTGGCGCCGCTAGTGCTGCTGACTGTGGTGCCAGTGTTGCCACTGGGAGCGACAGGCGCGGTACTGGGGGCAGCTGAGGGGCCATCATGGGAATCTGTGGAGGAAGCTGACACCGAGCCTGCGGGGGCGGCAACTGGCCTACAGGCAGGGACGAGGGGGGAGGGCATTAACATTTTCAGAGATCAGCAGCTATCTAGTCAGAGAAGTGGCGGAGGGCTATAGCTTGTACACATGCAGTAACTCTCTGTGCCATTTCCCTGCAGTGATTCTGCCACTATTCAGTATCACGTCTGTTAACCAAGGCTCACTCTGGCAGGGCTGGTGGCATAGGTGGTGGGGGTGAGGGTGGCAGAGGCGGGCTTGGGGATGGAGGTGGGG
>JAAMXP010000118.1:1479-33998 GCA_019693395.1 Ettlia oleoabundans
CGGCGGGGGAGGGCGCAAGCATGGGGCGAGAAAAGGTTGGGGATACAGGTTTGCAAGGATCGAGAGGCTGAGGAGACCCAGGGCAGGGGAGGAGGTGGATGCAGCGGCAGAACACAGCAGGGCAAGGCTGAGTACCCCACAACCGCACTGAGCAAGGCATGGTAACTGAAACGCAGCAGCCTGCATGGCACCCAGGCAGCGATGCGGCTACAAAAGAACAGAGGGCTGAGGGCGCACCCGTGAATCCGCGCTTGTGTGGCCGGCACCCAAACTTCCGCTGCGCGTTCTCTATGAGTCGCCTGAGGTTGACGGGCAGGTTGCAGCCGCTGTCCCCACCGCGCATCACCTCAGTCTGCATCACACGCTTGTCCTCCTCAAGTTGCTGCACAGCAAAACAAAGGGGGGGGAAGGAAGGGCAAGGCAAGAGGCGGGGCAGGGAGAGTGTCAACACGAGGTTCAGGAAAGCAGGTGTGGCACGTTCCCTTTCTGATCCTTTTCTGCAAAACACCTACAACTTGACACCACAACCACCAGCCTCGTGTCTGCCCCCCACCTGCAGTTCTAGGTCCAGCAGCTGCCGCGCCTCTCCGTCGCTCCTCAGCTGCTCCAGCACAGCCGGGTCCAGCCAATCGGGTGCCCAGCCGGGCCGGTCCAGCTCGAAGCGGTACACCTCAGCAAACTTGCGCCGGTTGTACCGCAAAAACTCCATGCGCTGCCCCTCAATGGCGGTACCCTCCATGCCGTCCTCGCCGTACAGGAACTGCATCACCTCGCCCACAGCATTGCGCACGGTACCGTCGTACCTGCGGAACGGTGTGCCGCTAGCGGGCGTGTGGTTAAGCGCTGAAGTTGGGTGCAGAGTCCATGGTTTCACTGGTGTCGATGGGCTTCAAGGATTCAAGGTTTGCTTTACATGGACTGTTACTATTACCATAATATACCTCACACAACACCTTGCAGCAGCATCCAACCATACCCCAAACCTGCAGATTGCCTGCCCAGCTCTCCCCCCAACAGAACAGTTGATTGTTGCGTCATGGATCTGGACGTCCTGCGCAGCAATTGAGCCCCACGCCCCCACGCACCTGACCATGAGGTCCTCCATTGCCTTCACCAGGCGGCGCTGGATGTAGCCTGTGGAGGCGGTCTTCACCGCCGTGTCAATCAGGCCCTCCCGACCACCCATGGCGTGGAAGAAAAATTCCTGGGGGGTGAGGCCACGCAGGTAGGAGTTCTGCAGACCGGGGTGTGGGGATGGGGATTGGGGGGCGGCGGCAGATTGAAAATTGAGGGAGAGAGGCCGTGCCCAGGGAGGCAAGATGCAGCAGATGCAACAAGGTAGGGGGGATGTAAGATGCAGGGATGCACGCAGAAGCAGCCCCCAGTGCACTACTGGGTGCCCCAGTTTGGCGGTGACCCACCTCCACGAAACCACGCGACTCTGGCCCGTAGTCGTCCTTGGTGAAGTGCGGCAGCGTGCGCTGGTTGAAGCCAAAGGGTATGCGCTTGCCCTCCACGTTCTGCTGCCCCACGCAGGCAATCATCTGTGAAATGTTGATGAAGGATCCCTTGGAGCCGGCTGTGACCATGCGCACCACGTTGTTGGTGTCACGCAGGCTCTGCTGAGCCATGTTGCCCGCATCGTCACGCGCCTTGTTCAAAACCTGGTTGACCTGCAAGGCTTGAGGGGGTGGGGGTGGGGGGGTGGGGAGGCCAGTAGGGGCAGTGCAGGGCAGTGAGGTGTAGTGGACTGGTGAGGCGGGGTCTCCTCAACCTTTCGTGAGCAAGCTGTTGCAGTTTACCACATTCCTTCCCGCCTGGCCAGCTCAACTCCCATTCACACCCACCCTGCAAATCTACCGTGGCCCCTCCCGCACCCCCATACCTGCAAGTAGCATGTTACTGCGGCAACACCGCTGCCTGCCGACCGGTCCACCCCCCAGCCAGCTACCCACCTCCCCGGCACTGTACCCGCCCACCCGTGCACCCACCTGGTTCTCAAACGACTCCATGATTGTCCTGCCTGGCTGCTGCTCCAGGTCATTGGTCTGCACCTTCTCAATCAGCTTCTTCACGTCCCCCTTGGCCCGCTCCATGATGTCGTTGATGATCTCCATGGTGCGCTGGTCAGCAATCAGGTCACCAATGCCAATGGAGAAGCCGTGCTGCAGCAGCCACTGGTTCACAGTGAACTGAATCTGCAGGGGGGGCAGGGCAGGGCAGGGCAGGGCAGGGCAGGGCAGGGCAGGGCAGAGAGATAAGCACAAGTGATGAGGGGCCAGAGTTAGGCGAGTGGGTGGTGGCGAGGTGGGGGGCGCGGCGGGAAGAAGAGTGGCGTGGGGTGCGTTGAGTAAGCCTCTGATAGCAGCAAGGCATGGCAGCAAGGCATGGAGCTTGCACGGCACATCAAATTGCAACAACGAGCACAGAGCAGACAATGGTGCAGAAATGCGCAGATCAGGCAGCAACCCAAGCGACAAGCAGCAAGTTTTGAGTCCAGCATCACACAGGCTTGTGCTGCCTGGTGCCTGCACAACAACCAGAGCTCCAAGGAAGCAATTACAGCCAGGCAGTAGGCCAGCCTTCTGGCACCCGCGTGTGCGTGCGTGCGCGCGCCCCGCCGCCGCCCCCCCCCAACCCACCTGTGAGAGCAGGGATCGTGCCGCCTCTGGCCCGTACTCCATGTAGGTGATGTGGACCAGGCCACCCGCCGCTGCACCCAGCGTCTTCTTGCACAGCGTGCCGGCCAGCACCTGCCCATCCTGGATTATCACCTGCTTGATGGTGGGGTGGGGCAGTGCAGATGAGTAGCTGAGCCAAGCGGTTGGTTCAGGCAGGAATGCACGGCGCACAGGCCGAAAATTGGACAAGAACACAGCAAAGCTGCCGGTTTGCTGCTCAATCCACTGTGAGGAGCAGCCTCCAGGTCCAGCAGACCAGCTGCTGGGCAACGTGCGTTTGTAGGCCACCCCGGAACAGCACTGGCAGTGCGCAGCAGGCTTAACCCCCCGCGTGCGAGTCCCACCACCACCACCACCACCACCACCACCACCACCACCACCACCACCACCACCACCACCACCCACACACACACCACCACACACCACCACCACACACACAAAGAGGCATGTGCACCTGGGCGTCCACGGGCGACATTGCGTCCGGCTCCCCGTCCTTGTACCAGGCAGCACGGCGCTCCAGGTTGACGCGAGGCATGAACATGCTGAACACCTGCGGTGCATGATGTTGGTGAGGAGCAAAGGCAACAGCACGGTAGTCAGCAGCGGGGCAAAACCGGGGGATAGCAAGTGCAAGGGGAGATGGTTGAGGCGCACATGGTGCTCAGCTGGGAGGACCATGCTGTGGGCTCGGTGCTGTAGCATTCCTGCTTGCGCGACTCCCCCACCTGCTTGCCGGTCCAGAGGGGCCGTGGCTTGAGGATGGCGGGCACGGGTATGCTGCCGTCCCACTCCTCCAGCCACATCAGCACGTTCATCAGCACATCCTTCTCTATGAATGTGTCGCGCTTGGTGAACAGGCGGGAGCCCAGCAGCGAGTCCTGCACAATGCCCATCACCGGCTTATTGGCCTGCACACACGTGGCACCGGGCGGGGCAGGACAGCGTGAGGCGAGGGCAGACCCGGATGGGTTAAGGCATGGCACGGCACATGTGGGTTCTAAGCAAAGCGTAATAAGACAAGCGTAATAACCGGGGGCCACACAGGTACCATTACCTAGTCACAGCCCCCAATTACCCCCCCAGTGTGCCCCCCTCAACCCCCCACCCCCCCCACCCCCACCCCCACACACTTTCATACCACTTCTCAGCCACGCACCTGCGGCGACACGATGTTGTGTGGCACCGCCATGATCTCCTTGATCTCAGCGCGCACTTCGTGGCTCTGTGCCAAGTGCATGTTCATCTCATCGCCATCAAAGTCGGCGTTGTATGGGCTGGTGACGGAGAGGTTGAGGCGGAAGGTGGAGTAGGGCAGGATGCGCACACGGTGACCCTGCGTAGCACAACCAGGGGCAAGGGAAACAGTGAAAGGGGTGTTGTCGGCATCAAGTGTGGCAGTGGCGGTGCTGGTATGGTAGTGGCAAGGGGGTGTCACAAATGTCACAATGCAAGGGAAGAGCCCTCAGTTGGCCATGGCCTTGCATGGCGGGCTTCACCTGCGGAGTTGGGAGAGGCAGCAGCTGACTGGCCAGCTGCATACCCCTGCCAGCCCATCCTATTGCTGACGCATGAACATGCCCAATCACCCTCCCTCCCACCCCACCCACCCCACACACGTCTGCCCTCAAACTACCGCTGCTCCTGCCTCACCATCATGGACATCTTGTGCAGCGAAGGCTGGCGGTTGAATATGACCACATCACCATTCACCATATGGCGTTCAACCTTGTAACCAGGTTGCAGGAAGCGGTCCTGCACCACAACATGCAATGGGCAGGCAGGCAACACAGGGAGGCAAGGCAAGGGTCAAGGCAAGCAGACAGAGCAACAGCAGGCGGTTGGCGCACACATAACGCACGCATGCACGCAGCGCATTATTAGCACCAAACCATAATCAGCAGTTCCCATCAACTGCGATGAATCTTTCACAGAGATTACTGCCCGGCTCCCAGAAAGCCTCCAGGCTTGTACTGCCGAGCAGGACGCCCGCCCCTTCTCCTGCATGGTACCTCACCCTCTCAGTACGCAAGTACCGCAGGTCCATGCGTGTGCCGTCATCGCGGATGATGTAGCGTGCACCCGTCTTGCCAGGTGGTGGGTGTGGCCCATTCTCAACCAACTCACGCAGCCTGCAGGCAGCAATGCGGGGGGTATGGCACTCGATCGCAAATACTGCACAACCTGTGTAGTAGATGGGAAGCATCCAGCGGCAGATCTGTGCCAGCACCTCCTCAGTACCTCGAACAGCCATTTGCTGCATGGTGCACCCCCTGTAACCGCCTAAACCCTGTGGCACCAGCCAACAAAACAGCACCAACTGCGGAGGGGGGCCACCCAGCCAGCCGGCTAATGCACTATTTGCGCACCCCGCCCTGCCGCCCTCCCCCCCCCCAAAAAAAAAAGAAAAGCAAGCAAGCAAGCAAGCAAGCAAGCAAGCAAGCAAGCAAGCAAGCAAGCAAGCAAGCAAGCAAGCAAGCAAGCAAGCAAGCAAGCAAGCAAACAAGCAAGCAAACAAGCAAGCAAACAAGCAAGCAAACAAGCAAACAAACAAACAAACAAACAAACAAACAAACAAACAAACAAACACACCACCACCCACCCACCGACAGGAAAGGAGGGAACCCACCTCTCAATGTTGTGCGGAGTGACTGTCTCTGGGAATGTGAGGTTGAGTGCAATGCCCCAGGGCACACCCAGCTCATCCAGCGCAAGGTTGGGGTCACCAGTGATGACGGTACGTGCGGAGAAATCCACACGCTTGCCCATCAGGTTGCCACGCACACGCCCCTCCTTACCTGTGCGAAATCAAAGATGCAGCAAGGGAGGTGGGAGGTAATGCAGCTGTGCAAAGGGGTGAGAGCAGGGACATGGGTGGAATACAGGCCAAGTGGCGGAGGCGGGAGGAGCTGCCAGGCAAGCCAGGGTAGGCGGGGCACTGCTGCTGATATGCCAGGTACAGCATCAGCACGGCCTGCAGCGCCCGATCACAGACCCATGCAGACAGACCCATGCAGGGGCAGGTGCAGAACACCGCCAGTACTCATCCATAAGGCGGCCATCGTTTTGCTTGTCGCCTGCACCTTGCCTGCCTGTTGTAATTGAGGGGAAACACCCGCCCCACGTTGTTGCTATTGGGCAACCACCCACCAACCCACCTTTGAGCCTTTGGCAGATGGATTTGATGGGGCGGCCCGACCGCTGCTTTGCCTGCGGCAGCCCCGGCAGGGTGTTGTCTATATACCCTGTGATGTGCATCTGCAGCAGCAACGCAAACTCGCTGATGATATGCTGCGGTGCGCCGCTCTCCTCCTGCTTGCGCAGCCGGTTGTTGGCCTTCACTATCTCGCCCAGCTGGTGGGTCAGATCGTCCTCAGACCTGTAGGGCATGTATCAGGAGAAAGAGGGGTAGGTCCGGGGGAGAGGACTGGACTGGCATGAAAGGCACGGTACAGTAGGTAGGAGAGGAAGATGCAGGAAGACGGTGCGCACAACGGGAGCTGGTGAACGGGTGGCTGGTTGACTGGTTGGTCAACGGACGACTGTAGGGGAGGAGTGTCGGGAAAGCCCTGGATCCCAAGTGCCTGCCTGTGCCTGACACAATGCCACGACGTGTTGCCTACCGCATCCCTGCCAATACCATTCTCTAACAAATCCACCCACCCACCCACCTACCCACACGCCCACCCACCCACCTGGCGCTCGCGTCCATCTGCACGCTGGGGCGCACTGGAGGCGGCGGCACTGGTAGCACCGTGAGGATCATCCAGTCTGGCCGCGAGTAGCGTGGGTCAAAACCTAAGGCGCGGCAGTCGTCATCGCTGATGCGCTTCAGAATCTCCAGCGCCTTCTCGGGCGGTATCTCCTGATAGGGGAAAGGCAGGGACATCAAACAGTGCAGGGGTGTGAGTTGCCGGTTGCAGGATGCAGGCCAGCACCTGCACCTAGGAGAGCTCCTGACATAGCCGACGTACGCTGCTTTCCTGCCAACTTGCTGCTGTGCCTGCTGCTTTGCCCGGCACGCAACCCCGCCTTTCCTCCGACATCCAGCACCTTCCAAAGTCTCAACCACCCATTCCACTCCACCCTCGCCAGCCTCACCTTCTTGCGCTCCATGCTTTCCACCCCCATGTCCTCCTCGTCTCCCTTAGGTGGCGGGAACTCTGCCATGATCTTCAAGGTGCCGTGCTCCAGCCGGTAGCTCGGCTGCGGCCCCCCCGTGTGCTCGCACACTCGCTTGCTCTGGCAGATGCCGGTGAAGACGCGCAGGCGGCGCTCAGGGTTGCGCACCCTCATGGCGGCCTTGTACTTGGGATCCTCCTGCGGTACATGCCCATGTTGAAAAGGCAGGTAGTGAAATGTGGAGCAAAGAGGAGGTGGTATGGTAAGATGGCAGTCGATAAGACACGGTCGTCAAGGCTGGTGCACTGAACAACAAGATCAATGCCAGTCAGCCCCCTCGCCGCATTCACATCAAGCAGCGAGCGCTTTGCTGGGCCTGCCAAAACAACGCCTGCACTGGGCAGTTATCCACCCTCCTCGGCCACCCTCTGCCTGTGACGCTGCGCTGCAAGACTTAGCGCATGCTCCCAGCAGCCCCAACCCTATCCCATTGGTGGCCCCTGCGCTCACCGGCAGCACCATGAGCTTTGAGTTGTGGTAGCTGACGCAGCGCAAAACTTTGACAACCGTCTTCAGGAAGTGCACGTGGAACATGGGCTTAGCCAGCTCAATGTGCCCGAAATAGCCAGGGCAGTCCAGCACACCATTGCCATCTGTGGTGCACTTCAGCGCTCGGTCCATAGTCCCCAGGCGGGGGTCGCTGAGGCCACCCAGTTTGGGCCGCCCCTTCTCATAAGTCTGGGACGTCTCAATCTTGGCAACAGAATAGCGGCGCTGCAACGGCGGCACAGAATATGCATGAGATGACAGTTGGCGGGCAAAGGGTTTGCACAAGCAGGCAAGCGGCAGGCAGCACTGTTGGCAAGAACACTTCCAGGCAGCAAAGCGGAGCGCTGCTGACCGTCAACGGCGCAGTAGTCCTGCAGCATTATCAGCACCATACAAGCGCGCATTTCTCTGCCCAGATCTCACCAGGAACTCTGCATCCAGCACGCCAAACTGCAGCGCCTTGACCTTGCGCTGAGGTGCGGGGCTGTACGTGAAGCGATCCATGGCGCCTTGCCCCGCTGCAGGCCCCGCTCGCTGCAGCCGGTAAAGTGCGGGCGGTTGCCGGTACTACCTGCAGTATGCAATCATGGGTGCAGTGTTGCAAAAGCTACAGCTGGCAAAGCGGCAGGCAGGGAGACGAAAGGCAGCGGCGGCGGCGGCGGCGCTAAGGCGACAGCGGCAACGAGGCACCTGCTAGTACCCCCGCGGCCGGGGCACACAGCCGGCTGACTCACGCTCGGCTTTCCTCCACGCGCCGGCTGGCACGCGCGGCCCCACCACACGAGTGATGGAAGTCCCGCCGTGCAGCCTGCGCAAGCTGGCGCGCAGGCCCTGCGGCCGCTGCCTGATTACGACGGCTGCTGCGGCAATCGCCGGCCTGCCCTGCGAAAGCACTCTCGAACCCCTTCTGCTGAGGGATCAAGCCACTGTGGCCGATAGGCCTTGTACTTTGCCGAAAAATTGTGTTCAACTCGAATGCCTTCCAGCATACAGCCCGATGATCCCGCGGACCGCCCTTCTTGGGCAGCACTGCGGCGACGGCTTTCCACCTCGCCTCCCGTCCGTTTACAACAAGGCAGTGACACCACACAAGCTGCAATTTCAGCACATTGACGAGGTAAATGGCACTCATGCAGGCGACAAATGCATATGGTTCAGTGCCAAGCCTTACAGTGGGGCACTTGAGTCCTTGCTTCTGCGCGACTGCTGGCTGTGCCGCGGCCTTCCGGCGGACCGTACCGATTGGCTGCAATTACAGGCCACGCAGTGTTACACACATAGCTTGCACTGTGCCTCAGGGATAAAAACCTTTGCAGCTGTATCCACCATCAACGGGGATGGTGCAACCCGCGACGTAGCTGGCTGCTGGCGAGGCGAGGAAGGACACCACGCAAGCAACCTCCTGCGGCTGCGCAATGCGGCCCATGGGCGTCCGCTCCAGCACCTTGCTCCCATACTCTTTGTTCTGCAGCACCTGCTGCGCCAGCGGCGTGGCAGTGTACCTGCGGCAGGTATGTCGAGCGCCGCCGAGTCAAACCAAAAGTAACAGGCGAGCGTCAAACATCCTTCCAACACCTGCTGGGTAGCGCACAGCACAGGATTGAAGCATTGGGCCGCGACGAGCAGCATGCAGCACCAACAACACACACACTCACCAGGGTGCCACCGAAACAGCCCGAATGTTTTCTAAAGCCCACTCGCAAGTAAAGTTCTTCGCCATTTGATTCAACGCAGCCTGCACCGGCATTATGCAGCTGAGGACCATTCGGCAGCTAGGCAACCAATCTCAGTCCGCTGACTGCATCCGCCGCTGCAACACGCACGTCACCAGCACGCCTGTCTCTTGGGAGATAGACCTGCGTAGGGAAAGCAGCCCACCTTTGTTAAGCCATACACTGATCCTGAGCCCATTGCTGTTGGGCCACCCGCTACGCTGCTATTGAAGATGATGATGCCATCCCCGCTGGCCTTGAGTAGCGGGTGTGCTAGCTGGGAGAGGTTGAAGGCTGACTCCAGGTTGATGCCTAGCAGGCGCTGGAATTCTTCCTGCATCGGTGGCCAAACCAGAGCGCCAACACACCAGTACAGCCATGTAGTGCTGCATTTTGCTGCAAGGACTGCAGCGAATCCCGCTGCCTCAACCTGCAAGCACTTATCGGCACATAATGCAGCAGCATCCAGACCTACCTGTGTGAAATCTACTGTGGGCCGACGGATGTTTGTTCCTACGTTGTTAAACAGTACATTTAACTTGCCGCCAAATGCATCCGAAACTGCCTGCATCAGGCGTTGCCGGTCCCCTGCTAGCGACACGTCAGCCACTATACCCTGCACATCCCACCCCGCTGCTTTGCATTGATCCAGCAAAGCTTCCAAGTCCGCGGCATTGCGGGCGCATGTGAACACCCTGCAGGCCAGCAGCACGACAGGAGGGTTTGGCTCCAACATGTGACTAGGCTGGTACATCTGGTACATTTCGGAGAAGAACGGCCTGGGTTTAAGCACAGCAAGATAACAGCCGTTGGCCGAAGCAGTCCTTACCTGGCTCCGAGTCCAGCTAGCTCTTCAACAACTGCCCTGCCTATACCTGCAGGTCCAGCACCAAGGAAAGACCTTGGTCAACTGTGAAGCCGGCAGAGGCGGTGGCGGTGGTGGATGGCAGGCAGGTTGAAGCTTGCCTTGTGTTCCTCCTGTGACCAGCGTAAGACGCCCAGTTGGCGCATAGGCACTGAGCCGCTCCTCCCGTGAGCCAGCCCCAGTAAGCATTTCAGCCATGCCGTTGTGGATCGACCTTTAACCCTTGTAAACCCGTAGATTGGGATGCGGAGAGTAGGAGAAAGCTTACAGCAGTGATGGGCGGCGAAATGCGCTCGCTAGCAGGAGCGAGCAAAAAAACCCGGCTCGTAGAAAGGGGCTGACTGAGAGTGCAGTACCTATTCGGCCTTCAACAGTCGCAGGATTCGTTCAATCCCTGCGAGGTCACCCAGCACTGCTAGATTCAGCCTGGATCACTTACGGACGCCTGGCCCGGCAGCTATGGCTGCTACAGGCACCAACCCGACTGCCCCGTCAGTGCACAAAAACAGGTAAGCCGCGCGGTGCACAACCGGTGTGGGGCTCCTGGTCTCCTCTCGCGGCGCCGCCGCCCCACCTCCGCTCTGGCTGTGATAGCTCTGCCACCTAGGTATAAGCAGCTGTGTTGGTTGAAATGCTGACCATTACGGTCTGCAACAGTTTATGACAAATGCTTGACATCAACATCTCTTGTGAATGTGTGCACAGCGCGGTGCGGCTGGAGGAGCTTGAGCTCCAGGTGCAGGTGGCCCATCAGGTGAACGCACACCTCAACTCAGAGGTGGAACGCCTCATGCTGGCAGCGGACGTGCTGCAGCAGGAAAAGGCTGCCTATGAGCGCCATATCCGCGACTTGGCCAAAAAACTTGCAGAAGCGCGGGCACAACTGCCCGAAGCTGCAGCGGCAGCAGCTGCGGCGCAGGAGGCAGCAGATGCGGAGGAGGCAGAGCAGGAGGCGGGTTCCAGGGAGCTGCAGTCAGACCGCTTTGCAGCAGCTGACAGCCTTTCAAATGGCAGCACTAGTGGCGGCGACGGCGGCGACGGTGGCAGTGGCGGCGAGCCGTGGCTGCAGCAGGCGGCGTGGCAGCGCTTCCAGCATGCCGGGCGGCGTGCCGGGTGGCTGGTTGACCCGGGGGAGGTTGTGCTGGGTGAGGTGTTAGGACAGGGCACCTTTGGCGTGGTGCACCGTGCCAGTTGGCGTGGCGGCTGCGTGGCGGTGAAGCGAGTGCAGCCGCGCAGCCGAGAGCAGGCAACCACCTTTGTGCGCGAGGTGGAAGCGCTGGCGCAGCTAAGGCATCCGCACGTCATGCAGCTCTATGCTGCCTGTGTGCACCCACCCACAGACTTCTGGCTCATTTGCGAGCTGCTCAGGTGAGCTGACAGGTGCAAGGGGCAATGCGGCAGGGTGGGACTGCTCCTGGCTTGAAGAGCATCCAAGGGTGATGCTTTGGGCGCTTGTGCCACTCTCGGCAAGCCAAGTTTGAGATCGTTTGACGGTACCCACTTACATGCTGGCACATGACTGCACTGCCAGTCCTGCTTGGCTGCCTTCCCACCATGCCTACGCCACCTGTGTTGCAGTGGAGGCACGCTGGCAACCTGGCTGTATGGCGGGCCAAGTGCACGGCGGCCACCACAGCGCAGTTTAAGCGAGCGGCTAAGAATGGCGCTGGATGTGGCTCGTGGCATGCAGGTGCTTCTATTTGTAAACGATCCTAGCCAAATGGTGTTGTTGATCGCTTTGTAAGGCAGAGATGGGTGTGCTGAAGCAGCCGGCAATGTGTGCAGCATGCATTCTCGCGGCTAAGGGGCATGGTCGCAGTGCATTGCAGGCGCTGGAGGAGCATACGCCCCAGATACTTCACAGAGACCTGAAGCCCAGCAATGTGTTCATAGACAGCACAGGCACTGCCAAAATTGCCGACTTTGGGCTGGCCCGCATCCTCTCTCCTGCTGCCATGGTGTCTCTGACTGGCGAGACTGGCAGCTACCTGTGGATGGCACCAGAGGTCATCAGGCAAGGAGCTGGCAGTGTGATCGGACACTAGGTCAAATGGAACCGCAGCGGTGTTGTATCCCGGTTCCCCTGCAACCATGCTTGTACTGCACTGTTCATTGTCCCTGCTAAACCCGTGCCAGCCAAGAGGCTTGGTCTCCCTGCCGTCCTGTGCAGGCACGAGCCTTATGACGCACGCAGCGACTGTTGGTCGTTTGGGGTGATGCTGGTGGAGCTGCTGACGCAGACAAAGCCGTACGCACAGCTATACATGACGCCGGTGCAGGTTGCCATCCAGGTGTGGACAGGCGGGGTGTGCATGGGGCAATTGTAATGGGGGTGCTCTTGACGCCTAAGCTGTAGCACACATTTGCCGTTGATTGCCAACCAAGCAGTCTGTTCAGTGCTCAGGCCGCCTTTCACCCTGGGGCCGCAGGTTGCTGACGGCAGCCTACACCCACAGGTGCCTGCCGACTGCCACCCAGCATTGGCCGAGCTGCTGCTGTCTGTCTTCTCGCCAGACCCGCTGGAGCGCCCCTCCTTTGGCTTCATGGTGGCGCGGCTTGAGGCTGTGTTGCAGGATGTGCGGCAGCACGCGGCTGCAGCACAATCAGAAGGCCTGCTGGGACGGTGGTTCAAGCCAGTGGCGGCTCGGGGATAGCCGCCAAGGCACCGCCCCCGCCCCCCAGTATCTGTATATGTATTGTTCATTCATCACCCCTTATTGTATCTTCATTGTCGCAAACATTGGTGTAAGGCTGAGGTTTAGCTTTGGGTTTGGGAATCGTGCACAGTCTGCCAAGCCAGGCTGAGGAACAAGTGGCCCCAGAGGAGTCAGCAGCGTGGCACAGCAGGACCGTGACGTTCAAAACCCGTGCTTACGGCTGGCGTCCATCCAGTTGACCTCAACTGCCAGAGCTTCATCTGAACTTATGCGCAAGCCCTTGGCCACAGACCAAGATGCTCGTGCCACTCAGCTCGGATGAGGGCAGCGCGCGGTCATGGGCAATGATAGAAATGCAGGGGGAGCTAGAGCGGAAAGACGGGGGCACGTTGGAGCAAGCGTTCGACGTGGGGACGCTATCTGTGTCTTCCAGCGTAAGCAACATTCGCAACGGCAGGCGGCCGCAGGTGGCGGCAGTTACAGGTCTTGCTAGTGCTATGTCTCGCTACTTGTTGGGTAGTCATCGCTGATTGCTGCTTGCTGTTGCAGGGCTCCATCATGCTCACCATTGGCTACCATCAGCTGGAAGGCAAGCGGATGGAGCTGAAGAAGCCATTTGCGGTGCTAGACCGTGCGGCAGACGCAGAGGGGCAGACCACAGAGTACAGGGTGGGCAATGTGCTGAGGGGCTATCTATAGGAATAAGTTCAGTTGCTTAGCTGAGTGAATAGCTGTTATAGACGTTGTGCAGTACACTTCTGCAGCCCCATCTCTTTTGCACCCACTGTGCATGCATTGTCACCGCAGGTGATTGGCGTGGTGCGTGAGAAGATTTTGTTCAAGGCGCGACCACGAGCACTGATTACAAAGCCAGGGGGAGTAAAAGGATGAAGTGGAGGGGTTGATCCAGCACCACAACCACTTTCATAAGTATTTGATGGCTACCCTTTGGGTGATGCCGCCATGTAAGGTTGCGCCCCTACTTAGCAGCGATGGCCGGTGCTCCGGATGAGGGAGCATTGCTGGCCCCCTGCCTGCTCTTCATGGTTGGCCGGCTGCGGATTTGCTGCAGCTGGTGCATGTGCAAGCAGCTGAGGAACTCGGTGAGGCTGAGGGTCTTGCCGCTGTTGAGGTCTGCCGTGCCAAACACCGCCGCCAGCTCCTCATCCAGAGCCTCCTGCACATACACAATACACATCAGCCCAGCACACAAACAGGCAGGCAGGCAGGCACAAATGGGGCACTACATTTCCGTGTCTTACAGTACAGTTGAAACAAGATCAACCGAGGATGCTGCTCCCAGGCCTCAGCTGGCTGCTGGGACGCATCTGAGGCAGACAAATAGCCCCGTCCTGCAGTTGCCGGCCATAATTGCTGATGGTCGTAATGGTGAATCTGCCCTGTGCACACGTGCCTTGCCCACTCTCAGGTACACAATCTTCATGGCCTCCTCCAGCGTCACCCGCCCGCTGCCGCCGCGATCGTGCAGCAGGAACAGCACCACATTGTACAAACCACGGGGCTCCGTGCCTGGGCCAAGCAGGACAACAGCAGCGGCGGGGGCATGCCACGGTAACTGATGTCAGGCAATGCAAGAACCATTATGCACAGCATCACTGCCTGTATGCTGTGATCTGCCAGCGGCATCAATACAAAAGACAGTCACAGCGTTCAAGTCGGCTTACCTGCTTTGTCCGCCTGGCAGCGCTGCCACATTGCCTGGAACTCGGGCCAGTTGATGAGTCCATCGCAGTCCTCATCCACCTCCCAAATCATGTCCTCCAACTCCGACTTCCGCCACGAGAGATTGCGCGGTGGCGATTGAAGGCTGTTAAGAGGGTGCTGGGGTGCAGGAAGGCAAGCAGGCACTGGATATCGCACTGAACCCGCCGCACCTTCTTGGCGTTGTGCCCCAGTGCATCAAAGTAACCCCGCAACTCGTCTGAATCGATGTGGCCATCGTGGTTGGAGTCAAGCAGCTCAAAGGTCATGCGCAGCTGCTGAGCCTCGTTTTTTCGCGCAAAGCGCTCCTGCGGAAGGAGAGCACGCCATGGGAGCGGCGCCGCCGGTGAGCGGCCAGTGGGTCGGACCAGGGCCTCAGGGCGGATCAAACCCAGTTTTCTCGTGCAACAAGCTTTGCTTACTCTTGACAGCTCTGTTGCCATGGCTGCAGGGGGAGGCTGTCGCTGGGCTCGGCAGCCTTGAGGTGTGTCGGAGTGCTTCCGGAAGTGGATAAAGGCGTTGTTCAGTCAGTACAAATATAATATGCTGTATGCGTGGCGAATCGTCGTCAACTGAAAACGCTGACTCAGTCCACGGGTTCGTGTGTGTAGAGCTCGGGTGGCTTCAACGTATTTTGCACGAAATTTCGTCACGAGATTGGATAGCTGGACTCACGCTGTGACATGGTGAGGCGCGCACCTGCGCCTGCGATGGCCAGGCGATGGCACTATCAACAAGAAGAAGAACAACAAGAAGAAGGACAGTGGGTCCCTTGGCTGACATGCAGGCCGCTCCAAGCGCAGCACTAGCCCACTTCAAGCTAATGCAAACGCCACCCCAGGGCTCACAAGACCCCGCAACCTTTGTAAGGCAGCAGGTTGCAGCCTGCCGCCCTTGCCCTTGCCACCACCGTGTCAGTGCACTGCCACTGGTGTCTATACTGACACTCTGACCCTGGCATGCTTGCCCATGCTACTGCATGCAGGCAGAATGTTTGTTGCACGACATGCGTGTCAAAATGCAAGCAGCATCATCCAGGGTGACTGCCCGATTGGAGGCTGCACAGCAGCAAATCGACACCCTTGAGCATGAGCTGCTGGGCGCTCTCGCAGAGCACCCGCTCCCAGGCAGACGATGAGGGCTGCTATTGGCAGGCTGGATGGGTGCACACGCGTTTGAATGCCAGCTGAATGTAATTGACTGCTTTGCCATCAGCGTGGACTCTGCGACCGCGAGGCAGACGATAGCAGCCGGTGGGTGTCACATGACGGGTATGCCCAGCTGCGCCAGCTCCAGGCCCCCAGCCTCGGCATTCACTGGCTCAACCTGAAAGGCCTCCGCCTCGGGCGGCGCATCCTGCAGCTTGTAGCCGCGATAGGGCTTGACGGAGGGGTCCAGCCGCCATCCGTACACGCCCTGCCGCAGCACCAGGCAACGCTGCAGGCCAGCATCCTGCGCTAGCTGCGCTGCCCAGCCAGACCGGGTGTTGGTGCGGCCTGCCAGGAAAAGCGGAGGGACTATATTTGAGAACAGGGGGCATGCTGCAGCAGTGCAGGTCTTCTCAGAGCAATTTAGAATTAATATGCAAACGCTAACTTGCACCTGTATCTTGTTGACAGAGCGAGGCTCAATACTCTTAACATACATCTTTACTTGCTGCCAACCCCGCCACAAACTCTCACACGAGAAGATGACTAGGTCCTCAGGGCCTGGCTTTGGGAAGCGGTACTGGTTGGCAAACTGGTCTGGCGGCAGAGACAGCGCACTAGGCAGCTGGTCCACTGCGTGAACGGAAGGGGTACAGAAGGGCAGGAGGGAGGTAAACATGGTGGTGCTGTGGATCGGCACGAAACAGCTGCACTGTAAACGTGCACCAACAATTGCTGGCCCCATAAAACAACAACCGAGAATGTTCCCGCTGTCTGCTACGCTCTTGAAATTCACGCTTTGCGCATATTCACAGAACCGCAGCGCACCCGGTATGTGCATGGCTCCCTTGATTGAGCCATAAAGGGCACGCTCATCACTTCGCCGCACGTCAATGAGCGTGAGAGGCGGCGCATGCACCACCTCCGCCTCTGCACACATGCCCAGCAGCACCGCCAGTGCATCCCTGTTGATGAACCGCAGGTCTGCCTGGGGCTGTGCACCTGCACCTGCACCCCCCGCTGCTGGCAGCAGCTGCAGCCCTCCTTCTAGCACCAAGGATCGCTGGAAGCCGCAGCTGGCTGCTGCCGCCGCCGCCCTCAGCTTTTCCTCCTCTGTGTCCCCCACAAACACCAGCATGTAGTGGGGCTTGGGGAAGGGCACGCCCTGAAAGGCCTCGCCCCACGCAGCCTCAGAACCCAGCACCGATGCCACGCGGGACTCTGCACTCCAGGCAGCAAATGGACAGGCAGGTGACGGTTGATTTGCAGCTGTGCAGCGGGGAGTGTGTGTGCGCGTGTGCTGTGCGTGCGCGCGTGTGTGGAAGGGGTGGGGTTTAGGGGAAGGGGGGTAATGGCCGCATCGCCACCTGGTACCCTTTTAATCGGCAACAGTGTCAGTATAGTGTGGAGAGCACGCATGGATTGGCCATCCAACAATATACTTGGCTCTCCCTCACCTGGCAGGCGCAGTGCCCCCCGCAGCTCGGCTGGCAGCGCTTCATGCGGGCCCGAAGTGCGCAGCGAAAAGATGTGATGCGGGTACGGGCCTGTCTCAACCTGCAGCAAGACCCAAATGGATCAGTTATGGGGTGATGCAACAGCTACTCGCGTGCCTGCTGCTTTCTACTGGCGACCACAGCAGCCTGCCGGCTGGATCCACAAATAACCAGCTCACCAGCATGCGCAGTGCGACAGGTGAAAGGCGTGCAAAGAAGCGTCCCAGGGTGCGGCGGGAGGCCTGCTTGCCGCTCTCCTCCTCCTGTCGCTTGCGGTTGAGCTCAGCACGCAGCCAGCGCACGCCCCAGGCAAGCAGTGTCAGGAGCAGCGCACTGGTCACGCTGCCCCCTGCATTGTTGATCAAAGCCATACTGGCTGGTGGCCTCTAGCAAAGATGCTGCAGCAGCATGACACACCAAGGGAGGGCGTGGTTGGTGTAACTAAACGAGAAAACCGGCAACAGGCGGCCCCGCTGTGTTGGCAGCAACAGCGTTAGCATGTCATCTCATGACACAAAGGTTGCACAGCTCACATGGCTCGCTTCTGTGATCTTAGATCAACACATGGACTAGACTATGCGCTGTGCAGATGGCGGGAAGTCGAGAGATGGCAGGTGATAACGCGCGGCAATGTTGGGCTGTGCCGTGATTGATATGCCGACAATTTCATTGCACTTTCAACAATGAAGGAACAGCAGACAATAAGAGGTACACCAGGCAGTACTCAGGGGCTCTGCTGGCTTTGTGTCGTAGACCCGCTCTTCGCTCTACGGTGGCATGTTTTGGTAATGCTTTGCACGTAAGAAGACTGTTCGAGCTTTCTTGAGGTGCGAATAGGGTTGTGGCACTTGGGGACACCGGCCGAGCGCACTGGGCATGTTGCCTTGCCCAGCTTGTAGGTCCTAATGAGGCCAAATGCTCAGTGACACGCTGTAACACTCCCGGAACGTGGCTGGGTGTAGGCCCAACTTCCAGACGCCTGGCGCTGGCGGAGGCGCCTGCCTGGCTGGGAGCCTGTACTGCTCAACCCAAACAGAAGCTACTTTACAAAACCTTGTTTTGTTTGAGACACTTGTTACTGCAATTGATGGTGACCATTGCGTAGTAGCTGGCTCCATGCCGCGAACCAGAGCCGCCACTCACGCGGGTACTTGGTACTCGAGCCAAGGCGAGGGCTTGCTGGGCAGCCTGCGTGCTCCATGCTGCTATCAACGCCTCCAACACATGCATGCGTAAGCATGGCAATCAAGCACACATAAATTCCTTGTACATGTTGTGCACGAAGCACCGCTTTGCTCCGTCATTCTCCAAGGTTGATTGTATCCTTTGCTTCCCTCTTTGCAGCGGGAGAGCTGCAAAGGCAGCTGAAGACGTGGCTGAACGAGGCAGAGGCAGTGGAGGGGCAGCATTCCAGAGCCATCATAGCGCCACACGCTGGGTACCGGTGCGCATTACCACGTGTACTGCCTCATACTCGTGTGAGTTCAGTACTGTCAAGTTGCGGGTGCCGCTGGCTCTTGATCTGCCTCTGCCCCTCCCCCTGCAGGTACTCGGGTCATGTAGCTGCGTATGCCTACAAGCAGATAGACCCCAGCAAAGTGTGAGCCTCTTTGTGGCTGCTCTTACTGTTACTGTAACTATCTGCATGGCGGCACCCGTGCGACACCACAGCCTCGCCTTGTTTGAGATTAGCTGCAGCCAACCCCCCTCAGCCATGTCCACCCACTCATTGTGCCTTCTGCTGCTTGCAGGCGTCGAGTGTTCCTGCTAGGGCCCTCTCATCACTTCTACTCCAAACATTGCCTGCTATCTCCCGCCGTGGAGTATGCAACACCATTGGGTGTGTTTCTGCCGCCACTGCCCTCACCACCGGCACCCAATGTCACTGCTGGGCCATCGCAATCAGTCACAGGTTTCTCTGCTCGCTTTGCCATTTTCCACTGTGACATGGCAGGCTGTCCGCCTGTCTCATGTGTCTGGTATGCCTCCACCGTCGTTCACCGGCAGGCTGCGCCTCCATTGATGCCGAGGTGTATGCCCAGCTGCGAGCCACTGGCAAGTTCCTGGAGATGCGTGGCGATGCCGACGAGGCTGAGCACAGCCTGGAGCTGCACCTGCCCTACATACTGCACGTCATGGCGGGGCACACCTTCACTCTGGTGCCCATTGTGGTGGGAGCGCTCAGCGCAGAGTCGGGTGCGTGGATGGCAGGGGCATGCTGGGGTGTAGATGTGTGGGAGGAGGCACGGACACGGGCTTGCCGGCCTCTCTCTGCTCTTCAATCAGACAGCACTTCATCACGCAACCTGCCGACAAGGCAAGGAAGATTTCCTCATGTCTGGACAGAGACCAGCCCATGACCATTGCCTTGGACTTGATGAGCAAGAACCTGCCTTTCCCTTGCCCATCACGTTCTGACATGCACTTTGCTCCCTGCTCTAGCACCCTGCTCCTGCTTTGTGTGCTCCCCCTGTTTCATGTGGAGGGCGCTGCGGGTGGCCGCTGGCCCCACCTCACAGCTGTACTTGCCTTGTTTTATTGGCACACGTGCTCCATGCCCATGTGTGCAGAGGCTGCCTACGGTCGGCTGCTGGCCCCTTACCTGGACGACCCCGCCAACCTCTTTGTCATCAGCTCAGACTTCTGCCATTGGGGCAGGCGCTTTAACTACACATACTACGACCCCACGCAGGTACGCGTACACAGCTGATGCCAGACCAACCACATTCACGATGCAGCAGCAACCCTCGATGTTTTTCGCACGCGCCCCGCAAGCCCCCTTCGCCCCTGCCGCCCACCACCACCAGTATTACCATACAATGCCTGCTTGGCCCCGGTGCCTCTGGTGTTGCTCAGCTTCTAAGCCCCCCGTCACCCCCCCCTTCAATCCTTGTTTTGGTTGCAGGGCCCCATTTATGCCAGCATTGAGTGGCTGGACCGTCAGGGTATGGAGCTCATAGAGGCGCAGGATGCGCCCGGCTTCCAGGCCTACCTGAAACAATTTGGGAACACCATCTGCGGCCGGCACCCCACCGCTGTACTGCTGCATGCCCTGCGTCACTGTGCCACAAAGTTTTCGGTGCGATTCACAAAGTACGACCAGTCCCACCGCTGCACTAGCCAGCAGGACAGCAGCGTGAGCTACGCGTCGGCGGTGGTCCTAACAGTGGCAACGGGGGCATCGCGGTAACAGCTACAAATGCCTTAGCGTGGGTGAAGAGCGGCGCAAGTCCAATTATTTACTGATTGCCATATGATACCAAGCTATAGGTTGATTACCTTCAAAAGATACCTTTTAAATTCTAAGTGTCACCTAAACATGACTTATCATGGAGTGTAACCCATGGTGATTACACAGACTGACTTCCAAATCTGAGTGATGCTACTCATGGGCGGCTAGAGGGGGGTGTTGAATCAGCCACTTCCCTCATGCCCAGCTGACCATCTTTCCTTTCTCCGCCCCGGTTGGCCTGCTACCTCCTCCTGGCTCCCTGCCCTGCCTGAATGAGTGGTATATCGCCTCCAGCCGGTCACGCTCAGCCTCAGGCACAGAGGGCCGGGCAGAGGCCAGGGCCGCCTCCAGGTGCCGCCTGTGGATGACCACACCGCTACCCCCACTGCTGCTGCTCCCGCTTGTACTGCTGCTGGCGGTGCTGCTGCTGGTATGGGTGGTAGGTGGCACGCCCTCCTGCCCACTGCTGCTGCCATCACTGCTGCCGCTGCCGTCTCCTGCTTCCAGTGCCTCGTGCACGGCTGCCAGCTGTGCCTCCGCCAGCAGGGCGCTGAGATCGGCGCAGGAGAAGAACTCCGCGTTGTAGCCCACCTGTGGGGCAAGGGGGAGGGGGTCGATGACGGTAGCGATGGTGGGGTGTGGAGGGGGGGGCGTTACGGCTGGTGGCCAGGCAGGTGTGACCAGGTTGCAAGCAACAGCATGGGAAACGCCACACAACGGCCGCCCTCACGTACCTGCGCCAAGTCAATGTCTGGCGCCAGCTGTACGGCCCTGCTCAGCGCACGCAGCATCGCCCCCCGCTCCAGCGGCGAGGGGAAGCCGCAGAACACGAGTCGGTCGAGGCGGCCCGGCCGCAGCAGGGCGGCATCCAGCAGGTCGGGGCGGGACGTGGCCGCAACCACGCACACGCCTGGGCGGGGGCATAGGGGTGTGGGTGGGTGGTGACGAGGGAAATACGCGGGTTGAATGCAAGAAGTGACCTGGCACGAGACCCAACATACAGGGGAAATTCCGCTGCTGTGCCAGACAGCCCCGTGCTGCTTCCAGGCGGTTGGCTGCGGTCAGCACACTCCTGTGCAGCACTATCAGCAGTTGCAACTTGAGGTGGCCCCTCACCCCTGAGCCCCTCCACCCCGTCCAGCTCAGTCAGCAGCTGGTTCACCACGCGGTCGCTCACACCCGTGTTGTCGTGGCCGCGCTGTGGGGGATGGGGGGTGGGGTGTGTTGGGGGGTAGGAAAGGAGCGGTGAATGGTGCCTTAAGGATGGTGGGTAGTTGGACCAGTCACGACGAGGGCATTACTGGCATGAAGTGAAACATCAACAACCAACTGTTGAATAAAAACCAGCCCAGACCGTTTGCATTTTGGTGCTCCCTTCTCCCTCCCTTCCTCTCTGCAGCGCCCGCCCAGCTCAGCCTTGCCCCTGACAGCATCACAACCTGCCCACTTTTGTCCCTCCCCTTCCTGGCTTGCCTGGGGTGCAATGGCATCAAACTCGTCAAAGAACAGCAGGCAAGGTGCGGCGGCGGCGGCTCGCTGGAACACGTCACGCACAGCGGCCTCGCTTGCTCCAATGTATTTGTTCAGCAGCTCAGGGCCGCTGCAACGGGGCATTGCAAGAGGAGGATGCGCAGGGTCGTGAGTGTCAAGGGAAAAACTGAAGGTGCGGCGGATGGGAATGAGTGGTATGACGGAGCATAAGGGCTAAAACCACATGCTGTATTACAGCTGCTTAAAGCACTAGGGTGACAATGGTTGGCTATATATTCTAGCCCTGCCAGACCACCTGCCTGCCTGCCTGCCTGCCTCCCCTTCAAGGTGCCAAGCACCCACCTGACGGTGATGCAGCGCACCCCTGTTGCCGCCACCGCGGCTGCCACAATGTGCGTCTTGCCGCAGCCGGGCGGCCCGTACAGCAGCACTCCGGTGCGCAGGCGCAGCGGTGCCTGCTTGCAGGTGGGGCAGCAGGTGCCACGGCGGTCGATTGCGTGAGGCCTGGCAAGTGACGAAGTTAGCACAATGCGGAGCACCGCGGCCAGCACAGCACAGAAAAACACAGCAAAACGCCCACAGCAAACTGCACCAGCCGCAAGTTTGAATGGTCTGATAAGCCACATCACCAAACACACCCACCCAGCAAGGCTACCCAGCAAGCCAGCCAGCCACCCAGGCACACACCAGGCCTGGCCCCTGCCACCCACCTGCGCCACCAGTCGCGCGTACTTGGCTGGGAGCTCCAGGGCCTCGTGCAGCGCCTGTCGCGCCTCATCCATGCCACCCACATCCTGCCACCCCTGCACACCCGCCTGCACCGCCTTTCGGCTGCCGGTGCCCCAGAAGGCGGCGGGGGTGAAGCCCTCCAAGGCAGACAGCAGGTCGCTGAGCTGCACACACACAGACACACTCAAACCAGTCATGGCATCTATTTTGCTGCCTGCAACAGCAGCGCCGGTGCCCGTTTTGCCGACCGCTAACTGCAGCCCCCCTGTGGCGGCACCCGGCTGTGCCTCCCAGCTGCCGGCAGCGGCGGCTGAGGCTTCGTCATCAGCTTGTGGCGCAGCCAGCTGCCGCCTCAGTGCTATATGCAGCGCCCTGTCCAGCAGCACTTCCAAGTCTGCGGCATCAAAGCCATCCGCCACCTCAGCCACACGCTGCAGCTGATGTGGCTCCAGCACAGCACCCCGTGCTGCCGCCGCTGATGCCAGTATGGCCGCGCGGCTCTCAGCCGAAGGTGCCGGCAAGGTAACGATGTGGTCCAGCCGCCCAGCAGCACGCAGAGGTGCCGCCAGTGTGGCTGCATCACGGCAGCTGGCTGCAACCGCCAGCGGCGGCCACAGTGCAGGGCCCAGTGCGGGTGCGTTGCCGCCCACACCGCCGCTTTGCCTGCTGCAGCCTGCTGCTTCTGCTCCGAGCACTGCACCTACAGGAAGCCTCCCCCATTGTGTGCTGGGAGTGGCCAGGTGGTCCAGCAGTTCACACAGCCAGGTTAGCAGGGCAGGGTCTGCTGATGTGGCGGCCCCGTCAGCACCAGCAGCCTCAGCGGGGCACAGCACATCCAGGTCATCCAGCACCAGCAGCGCAGGCAGGTGCTGCAGCGCCTCATGCACCTGCGCCCACATGAAAAGGTTTCAGTGTCGGGCTCCCACCGGCAGGTGAAGCGACGACCAGAAGGCAGTCCGTGAACCATGACATACTGCGATGGTTGGAAGCAGTGCATCATGTCCTTCCCCTGTTGCCTGCTGACCACCCACCCCATCCCACACACCCACCTTTGGCAGTATTTGCGCCTGGGCCTGGCTGGCACCCTCTGCGCTGACCTGTCGGCAGCTCAAGGTGACGGTGTAAGTGAGGCAGCCGGGGTGCCGCTGCAGCGCCGCCGCTGCTGCCGCTAGCAGTGCCGACTTGCCGCTGCCGCTGGGTCCGCACACCAACAGGCCACCTGGACGAGGCGTGCCCCAGCTCTGCAGGGAGGGAACAGCATGGCGGTTGGGGCAGCGGCGGATGCTTGAGACGCTGTCAACAAGTGTTGTCCGCGTCAACAAGCCGGCCATTTACAGCCAACATCCGGCCTCCCAACAGGGCGCCCGGCAGTAGGATGCTGTTCAAAGGCAGCAGCAGCAGCACTTGCCTGTAGCAGGGTGCGGGGTGTGTAGCCCAGGACGGGCAGCAGGTGCCTCAGTGCTGCCTCCGCTGCCTGCCTCAGCCAGCCGCCTGCTGCCACCGCTGTCGCTGTGCTGTCGCTCATCTCGCTTGCCTGGTGTTGCACCTGGCTTCCAATGCCTAGTGTTCCCCGCTGCCCCGCGCTGCCTGCCTTGTCATTGCCACCCAGGCTGGCCCCTGTGCTGCCAGCTGTAGCAAATTTACCATTGGCGGGGCGCAGCTCTGCCGCCTCCCAGATGAGCTGGCGCTGGCTGGGGGTGAGGCGCTGCAGCAGGATGTGGGAGAAAGGCGGCGCCCCCGCCCACTCACACTGCTCAACCGTGAGTGCCAGGTGGCCGGGTGCCACCCGCTCAGACGGCGACAAGCTGGCAAATTTGACTAGGGAACGGCAGTCGCGCCCAGCCAAGCGCACCCAGTCATAACATCGCAAGCCGCAGCCTGCCAGCGTGGCGGGGTGGGCAAGCACCAGCTGCACCCCCAAGGGCAGCTGCTGCTTCTGCTGCTGTTGGGGTTCTTGGGTCTCTAGCTGACTGGAAGCAGCTGCCCTAGACAAGGAGGGGGAAGCCAGGAACGAGAGGGCCGCCTCCTGGCTGACCTGCTGCACCCGCAACACCGTCTGCAGGGGAGCGGTCGCCGCATCCTTTCCTTCCTCCTGTTTCAACTGTTGCCGCTGCTGCTCTGCCTGGTGCTGAAGTTGGCCATTTCCCGTCTGTCTTCCATTACCGACAGTGCCATCGCCTCCTGGCTGCAGCGCATGTCCAGCAGCTGACACATGGGCTGTCTGCACCCTTGGGCGAGGCGCCACGTAAATCTCAGTACCACGCACCAGACGGGCAACTGGCACCGCAGGCACCATGCCAGTCACCCGCAGCAGCACTGCCAAGCTGCGAATATAGAAGGGCAGCGGCTGCAGAGGGCTGGCCACCCCGACCTGCGGCAGGCAATGTGGGCAACGGTGGGGGTTGCTTGGACGGGGGTGGACAGTCGAGCAGGAGGGAGGGAGTAGCCTTCTTGCAAAGCAAGCAACCATCTGAATCGTTGGTCAGCCCGCCATACACCCTTTGGGAAGGGTCTTCCGGCCCGCTCTCCTCCCACACCCCTCACAAGCCACTCCCACCTGGTTGAGCAGCTGCTCCTCAAGGTACTCGGCATTCAGCTGCACAACTTCCCAGTCATCCTCACTGGCGGGTTCAACCGTGACAGACACAGCGTCAGGCACGCCTGGCAATGCACGCACGGCCACGCTGGTCCCCTCTGCCGGACCCAACGCCCGTGCCAGACTGGCAGGAATGCCCAGGCAGCCGGCAGCGCAGGTGGAACCCGCCCAGGCAGCGTAACAGCGTGTGTCTGAGGACCATGCCATACCAGAGCGGCGCAGCACGGGGCGCAGCTCCAAGGGCAGGGGAAGCGCGGTGCCGCGCGCCTCAAACAGGCGGGAGCAGAGAGCCGGCGGCAGAGCTACCCAGCCACTGCGTTCCTGCGTGTGCTGAACCACCAGCTCGCTGCAGAGGCGTCCGGGGGTTGTACGACGTGCAGGACAATGCAAAAGGGCGGGGTGGAGGTCGGCATGGCGAGCCAGGTTGCGGAGCTTGTCTAGCCGAAGCCGAACGAGTACGGTAGTTTACCTGTCACCCTCCCTGCTTGCCGTAAGCCCATCTAAATACTCCAAGCTCGCCATCCTGCACCGGCAGGCACAAGTCGCCCTTTCCGGGCAGGCTACGACAAGAGCCAGGCCCCACAAGCGAATGCCAGCATGTCTCAGCAGCGTTGACAGGCAAAGACAGCAGCTGGGAACAGGGCAACCACCGTCGCCATTGGATGCCATGCTGGCAGACGGCGGCCGCCTCAACCGCCTTTGCTGTGTGTGCCATGCGTTACAACCTGCCAACTTACACAGTAGACTGGCAAGCAAGACTTGTAGGGCAATTTGCAGCTTGTGATAGGTGCATGTTCAGCAGCCACCCACCATCAACCGCTGTTGCAGCTGAGCTGCCGTGCACTTGTCTTTGCTCTCCCAGGAAAGGTGGTGTTAAATAACACCAGTTTTCATTTTGTTTTTCTTAAGGTAGAGCCAACGGGCTGGTTCACGCGCTGGTGAACTTGGTGACGGCCTTGGTGCCCTCACTCACGGCGTGCTTGGCCAGCTCGCCGGGCAGCACCAGGCGGACGGCGGTCTGAATCTCGCGGGAAGTCAGGGTGGGCTTCTTGTTCACGCGGCTCAGCTGGGCGGCGGCGGTGGCAATTTTCTCAAACTGGTCAGCGATGAAGGAGTTGAGGATGGCCATGGACTTGGAGGAGATGCCGGTGTCAGGGTGAACCTGCTTGAGCACTTTGAAGATGTAGAGTCTGTAGCTCTCAGTGCCCTTGGCCTTCTTGCCCTTCTTCTTGCCGCCCTCCTTGGCGGGCTTGGCGGCCTTCTTGGCCGGGGCGGGCTTCTTGCCGGTGGGAGCCATTGGTGCCGGTTGATTGTTGGGGTGGTTGAGTGGGAGCTGGACTTGTGAGTGGTAGGCTGCAAGCTATGGAGAGGGCTAAAGTACTCCTGGAGATCGTTTCCCGGCGCGATGTATGTTACCAACGGGAGCGAGCCAAGGGGTGGCCCCCAGATGAATGCCGCTGCCCGCCTATCCGGGGCCGCCCTTCCGCCGTCATTGGCTGCTCCCAGCTGTCGACCCCCTTTATAAGCGTGCTGCTAGCCTGCGTTGTCCAACATTTTCCAAACTTCCTCACTACCCACAAACAACCCAGCAATCATGTCCGGCCGTGGCAAGGGCAAGACCTCCGGCAAGAAGGCTGTGAGCAAGAGCTCCAAGGCGGGCCTGCAGTTCCCTGTTGGCCGCATCGCCCGCTATCTGAAGAAGGGGCGGTACGCTGAGCGCATTGGTGCCGGCGCCCCCGTGTACCTGGCCGCTGTGCTGGAGTACCTGGCAGCAGAGGTGCTGGAGCTGGCCGGCAATGCCGCCCGCGACAACAAGAAGACACGCATCATCCCCCGCCACATCCAGCTGGCCGTTCGCAACGACGAGGAGCTGAGCAAGCTGCTGGCTGGCGTGACCATTGCCGAGGGTGGCGTGCTGCCCAACATCCACTCCGTTCTGCTGCCCAAGAAGAGCGGCAAGAAGGCCGAGGCTTAAAGCGGCGGCAGTGGCCCGTTGAACTGAAGTCTCTTCTCTCAACCACAACCAAACCCCAAGAAAACTGGTGTTGTTAAACACCACCTCGCTCACTGGGAAAGCACCAATGGTACTTTGCTTGCTCTGCTGGGGTGCCTCCTGCTCTTCATCACCTTGTCGGGACTGCCTGGTTGCTGGCCTGCTTTGCTGCAGTGTTTCAGTTGTGCTGCAGTGACAGGGGGCTATGAGCATGTAGGTAGCCTGCTTTGCTCTTGCTTGGTGGGTGTTTGTGCAAGCTGTGCTCTGCAGCTTCCTGCTGCCTATTGGTCAAAATTTTTTAGGTTTTTTACTTCAAGGGAGCAGTGCAGCGACAGGGTTTAGGCAACTGCAATGAAAAAACATGATGGCGTGACGGTAAGCAGCAATGGGAGGTGCTCAGCACAACAAGCTTCATAGCATCTTTTGCTTCCAAGGCCCGCCGCGGCGGGCACCTCCAGTGAGCCTGCAAGTGTCGTGCAGCTGGCGTTCAGTCTGTCACCCGCTGCTTGCTGTACTCGAGCTGATAGTTGCCCGGGAGGTTCCCACCTCCGCCAGCAGCCAAATAACAGCACCGGGTTGTTGAGCTTATACACCAGAAGACACCCCAAGCCCTCGGCAGCACAAACAGAATCCCCAACCAGCTCCCTCCCACAGCAACAGGACCGCCACCGCCTTCACACAGTTCACCTAAGTTGCAATACCCAAGTGGCATGCCACCGTGCCGCACCCACACACCACTGGCCTATACCATACCATCGGCAGCATCCCCAGACAATTTAGGTTTTGGAGACAAGCCTTACAGGCATGTGGGGGCTGGCGGCAGCTGGAAACGCATTCAACTCGCCTGGAGGAACTGAAGAAGAAAATTCCTGAGCCCCTTGCAGGAGCCCCTTGCAGGCACCCCCTGCAGGCACCTAATGCAGCGTCCGGCGCCAGGCGGATGCACACAGCACACAAAGCATCGCGCAGGCTCTTTCCGTGAGTGCATTGCGGTAGCGCTGGCGCAGGCCGACGCATTCCCACTCCTTCAGTTGGGTTGCCAGGCAGAGGAACACAGACAGGCGTGGTGTCAAAAGGAAGCAAGCTCCAGGAATGGGCCGCACCGTACGGCGGTAATTTTTGAAGCGTTTTGCAGCACAGACAGGTGCGGGATCATCGCGTTGAAGGGGCCCTGGAGCCCGTGGCACCGCTGAGATCGCTCGCAGTAAAAACCCTTTCCCCTGCGGTTCTACACCCCGGCATGCTACGAGGAGCACCCTCAAGCGTATGTTAGTGCCCAACACAGAGCACTGCCTGCAGCGCCCGTGCTCAACACCTGCCACCGCCCTGCTCCTGCACAGCGCAACGGCCCGCCTTTGACCGCAGCCCGTTATGGCCAAGGCACAGCGGGAGTGGGCAGAAGCCCTGGCAAACAAACAGCCGCTTCCAGACGAGGAGGTGGCTGCCTTTGTTGCCAGTGTGTCCAGCAGCGCTGCAGCAGCCACCGGGGGCACGCCAGGTGCCCGTGCGGCGGCCAGCCTGGAGGCAGTACTGCCGTTGGCCCTGTTCCTGTCAAAATCACTGGGCAAGGTGGGCCAGCAGGGCATTTCCAGTAATCCAAGGCCATGAGAAACTGTTGTTGTGATTGCAACGTCTGGGTCGGCACAAGCAACGTTGCAGCAGTTTACCGTGCGCCAGTTGATGCATATTCCATCCTCTCCACATCCCCCACTTTCCCTGCTCCCTGCTGATTGCAGTACCCCGATGCTGTGATCCCCAAGATTGTGGAGTCACTGCAAGCTGTGGCGCAAGCAGTCCAGACGCTGGCAGAGCATGCTGCGCCTGCTGCAGCCAGCAATGGTGGCCCTGCTGCTGCTACTGCTGCCTCCTCAGATGGCCAGCTGCCTGCGCCCAAGTGGGCGGCACTGCTGGGCAACGCAATGATAGAGCTTGGTGCCGTGCTGAGCCTGCTGCCGCTGCACGTGGACTGGAAAGCGCAGCTCAGCGGGGCTTTTAGCGAGGTTCTGCAACAGATTGTGGCGGTCCGGCAGCAAGAGCAGCAGCCCATGATAGCCGGCTTCTGTGCCACACTTTTGACAGGCAGGCAGCGGCTTCCGGTCATTGGGGCTGACGCCGCCAAGGTTGGTTTCTTGCGCTTTCCAGTATGTACAGCATGTAAAGGCATGCATTTCTGGCGTTGCCTGCCAGCTGCTCCAGCATGCACGCCCAAGAACAGCCGTGCATGCACCTGCCGTGCTGCACCCATTTCACCATCCTGTTCTGTTCTGCAGCTGTTCATGCACATTGCGGAGCATCACCTGGGACTGTCCAGCAGCGGCGCCGGTGCGCAAACCGTAGCAGCAGTCGTGTGGCACCAGGCTGGTGACCTGCCTTGGACAGTGGCGGGCCAGTTGGCACCGCTGGCCCTGCAGTCCGGCCAGCTGCCTGCTGAGCAAGCAAGCCAGGTTGCTTTGGGGGCATGTTTTGCCATTGAGCAGGCGTTGCGGCCAGTGCTGCAGCCTGAGGATGGCGGCGGTGAGGGGTCAGCGCAGAGCAGCCCTCGAGCCTCCGCGTTGCCCACCCCGGCCTTTGTGACAGCCATGGCCAGCCTGGCAGCCCAGACAGCCCGCAGCTTGGGTGAGCAGGGGTCTGATGGCAGCACGGGCACGGGCAGCAGCAGAACTGGGGGTTTTGAGGCAGCCGCAGAGGTCACTGAAACACTTGTGGGCGTGTGTGAGGGCTGCGTGGGGGCTGTGGCAGAGATCGGTGTGGGGGATCGCGCCTCGGACGCACTGCTCAACATATCGCTGGGCATCGGCCAGCAGCTGCTGCCACTGCTGGCTGCGGCTGGAGAGCGGGACCACAATGCGCTGGCCGACCTGCTGCCTCGCATGCAGGCGCTGCTGGTGAGAGCTGAGCTGAGCTAGCTAGCTGGCATTGCAGGAGGAAGGAGGTGCAGCAGGGCCACTACCTCCATCCCAACTTGCTCCTGTTGAACTGCGGGTGCAGGCTCCTGTCCATCGCGCCACTTAATCTGCATGCTCCTCTTTGCTCCAGCCCGGGCCTTGCAGGCCCTGCTCAACCCTCCCCACCCTGCTGTATGCACATACCTGCTGACTGCGCTGTTATGCAGGCCGGTGCTGCAACCCTGGCCGAGCTTGAATATTCCCTGCCGGGGGGTGGCGCAGCTGGCATTGCTGCCACAGCATCCCTTACGGGCACCCTAGGTGCATCACCCGGGTACGATGCGGAGGCCAAGGTGAAGAGCCTGTGGGTGTGGGACATCTCACAGGACCTGTCTGCAGCTGTGGCGGTGAATCAAGATCCTGTTCTGCACAAGAGGTGGGTGGGTGGCAAGCGGCCCAGAGAGTTGGTGGTTACGAGGATTGTTGGGGGCTGATGGTATTGGCTGCCCAGTAAGCTTACTGGGCAGCCGGTGGAGGTTGTGGTGTCGTCGTTATAGATGGCTTTAGTTTGCAGGTTTTAACAGCTGTGCATAACGCCACTGTGCTTGCGTGGGTTTGTCCCCCTCGACTCTGCCAATGTAAGGGCATAGGACGGTTTGCCGCCCCACCAGCCCCACCCCCATTTCACCCACCCACCCCCTGACGCACACAAGCACACATGCGCGCGCTTTTTCCTGCCTGCGTGTGCAGGCGGGCGTGGCGGCTGACGCGCACACTATCTGAAGGCATGGCCTTGCTGTTGGCAGGAGCCTGGCAGCGCTCCCACGCTGACCTCACCACCACCTTTGTGCCCCTCACCGCCTCGGCGCTGGAGCGACCGGTGCGCTTGCAAGCGGCAGCCACCTTTGTCCCTTTGTCCCAGGAAGCGGTATCTCTGGCTGGGTCCAAGGTTTTGCCTGTATGAAAGGCTGACTGGCTGCTGCGGCCGCTGAAGCTGGTGGTTGTCTGCCATTGCTGCCATTTCCTTGCAGGAATCTGTGCCTACCTTGGGGCGCATGCTGGCGCTGGCGGGGGGCGATGAGGACCTGGCGCACCTGGTGGTGCCGCTGCTGAGGGATTCGCTGGCCTCACAAACCAGCGGAGCAGAGGCCGAGGTGGGCTGGGCCCCTGGTTGAAAATGTGCTGGCGCAGCAGCAAGGAGAGGTTGCAGAGGGCGCAATAGGGCTGTCGCTTGGCGCTGTTGAGTGTGGCATAGGAGCCACTCAACTTTCCCGTAACGTTAACTGCGCCATGGCTCGATGGCAGCATGGTCACCCGTCACGGTTCCTACCCCGCACCCCTGCTGTTGCAGGCCTATGCAGTTGCTGCCCACAGCCTGGCTAGCATCGCTGTGTGCTGCGCGGTGCACGACAAGCGGTGGGGGTATGACCAGGTGAGGAGTAGGGGGTGTGGCAGCATCATAACATCATACCCACCACAAATTGACAAACGCAGCACAGCAGCGCCACATGAATAGGGTATCTTGGCTTAACTGCAGCGATCACCCTCATCAGCATCCCACGCCCCAATCCCACCTCAACCTCACACCCAACCCACCGACTGCATCACACCACACCGCACAGCACCGTACCGCACCTCCACACCACCTTGCTCAGGTTGTGGACCTGCTCATCAAGCTCTACAAGTTCCCCAACTTCTCAATCAGCAGAGCACTGCTGCATGGCAGTCCCGCTGGCACTGACAGCAATGCGAAGGCAGCGGCTGGAGTGCTAGCACAGGGCGCAGACGTGCCCATTGGTGCGGCGCATGCTGCCCTGACATGTGTGCCAGTGTGTCAACCCGCGTGAAAATTGGTGGGGTAGCTCATGTGTTTGCAGCAGTTTGCTGGTGATGCTTGTTCCGTTGATAATTTCAGATCACCTCAATCAGCCGGACCATTACTTGCTGTGCACTGCAGCTGGCCGCTGCCCAGGCGCGCTGGCAGATGCACTTCTGCGGCTGGCTGAGGGGATGCAGGGCGCGCGACTGGCGCTGCTGAAAGACCTGCGCACTCGACTGCTCACTCTCTTCACAGGCACGTCTGGTGGCTGCACTCTGTTACTGCCAGTTCGCACGCACAGTTTGCTGCTATCGCTGTTCGCGCCGTGTTTCCTGCAGCTCGGCATCCCTGCCCGTCCCATCCTAATGCCCCATTGGCCCTGCGCTATTTCCACCAGACCAGATAAGGGTGTCTTACTCATGCTGCCTGTTGAACTTACTGTCCAACCCCCATGCCCATGCACACACCCTTCCTGCTGCAGACTTTGCTCTCATCCTGCCCAACCCCAGCTATGTCAAGGACCTGGGGGCCCTGCTGCCCGCGCTGGGAGCGGCCGGGGAGGCGGTGGTGTCGGCATCATCTGGGCGCATGTCGGGTGCGGAATTCAGTGCAGCCACACAGCATGCGCTGTGCTCCTCAATGCGATGTGCTGTCTAGTGACCCATCCGAACTCTTTCTCGGTAGCCAGATGACTCGACAGGGATTATAACCAGTCCTTGTCGGCCGTCAGGCAGCAGCACTTCTAGGCCCATATCAGCTCTAAATGGAGCTTTGCGGGCTCTGCTTGCATGCCCGCCCGTAAAGAATTCCACCTCTGCTGTGCCC